>VZTT01003612.1:833-15028 GCA_013400855.1 Buphagus erythrorhynchus
GAAATCTGCCTAGTTTTTTTCAAAGCTCAAAATCAGTCATGTCTTTCCCTGTCTTAATGGAAATTTTAATGTCCAGTACCAAAATATCAGTCCTTGCCTCCAATTAATCCACAACTTCATCTTCAAAGAAGAACTTTCCCACTCATCTCTGTTGTTCAATATACTTCTCATGAACTCCCCAAAACAGATGCAGAACTTCACATTCCCTTTTCTTTTTTTCTAAAGAAATTTAATTTTCTAAAGAAAATTCAAATGCAGTCATAGAGTCTGAATACTAAATTCCTACATGTTTCATTTGTGCAGCCTTTGTTTCTAGGTGCCTGCTCTGAGAAAGTGAGGATCACAATCAGCTTCAGGCAGACACAATGGGAATTGGGCTGAGAGTACCTGTAAGGGTTATGTATAAATCTATCTTCTCTGAACACTTAACCCCATCTCTCAACTTCAACAGCAACATCTCCATTCTACCATTAACTAGGAAAAAAATGGAAGCAAAGGTGTTTGGCTTAGGTGGTTTGGTTGGGTGTTTTTCAGTTCAGGGGGGTATAATAACTAGTTCATTATTGTGCAGAAATAGAGTAAACTTTGCTTTCAAATTACATGAGCACTCCTTGGCAAGGTCTGCTCCACTGACCATCATCACACCTATAATGTAAATTGCAACTGTCTTGTGTATTGAATCATTTCAGCTGGAAGAGTCCTCTAAGATCATCAAGTCCAACCATTAACCAACCCAGCACTGCCAGACTGCAGTATATGTGCTCCAAGATGAAAGAACTGATTGTGGAAACAGATTTAGATACACTGAAATGCATCTGCACAAGGACAGCATAGAGAGTTCTGTCTGGGCCTCCATTACAGTTTTTGTGCCTTTTCCCAACTCCTTAAGAAGCTGGCAGGATGAGCTATAATGATTAGGAAAGCACTGATATGTCACTATTGCTGTAGTAATCATCTTTACAAAGTAACTTTTGTAAGTAATTCTTCCTAGGAATTACTGCTTTTATCACACTCATCCAAAGGAAATATGATGTCAATACTGTTTGCATATTTTAATATGATGAAAGGACGATGTGCATGGACATAAATCTGTTTACATGCTGAGCTGGCAGTATGCAAGAAGTCACTTTTCTGAAAGTCTTGCAATGCCCAGACTTCAATGAGATGAAAAGCAAAGTGTATTTTTTTCTTGGTATTTTGCAATTAAACCCTGTATCCTCCTTCAAGAATGTGACCGATTTAAACTTCAGATATTATCGAGCTGATGTAATACTGATAAGCTGTGATCATGTTATTTCTGTATCTTGTGTTAATACCATATATGAGTATGGTATTCAGTCAGCTCAGTCTCTCAGTAGTGGCTGTGTGGCCTGAGACCTGGCTGGAGACAGCATTGTCTCAGTGAGCATCACAGTGACATTCACTTTCCCAAGGAGCACCAGACACTGATTTGTTCATTTTCTATTTAATCTATTTAAAATTTTAATTTTTTTAAATTTTAGCATAGTGAGTATAAGTTCTATAAATACCAAACTGAACGGATCCAACACCCAACAGGTGCTTTAAATTTTACTGCAGAAAAGTAATGACAAGTAATGACAGTAATGACAAGCTCCTGACAATATTTTTTTTCCTCAGCCAAGACAAAAATAAAATAAAGCTTTTGCTGTTGAAATATGCCCTTCCCTTCATATTTCCCCTTTTAGTCTTTTGCTCTTCTCTGTAATGATTATGGAAGAAGAGACATATTCACTATTAGTCTCCTGGCAGCTGTGCTTCATAAATGTTTGTTTGGTTCTTGCAACATAAAGTAGGTTCTCTCTCTCTGTATGATCACACTTGATGGGAAACAGCTCCTAAGGGACCTATTTTCCTGTGTCTTAACTAGCACAAATACACCAGCATCAGGCTTTTGTGCTAATGTTCTCACTTTTTGATTAACTGGCCAGATCTCCAGAGAATGGCAATTTTCAATCAAATCTGAAGAGCAGTTACAAAGACAACATGGGGAAAACCCAAAAAATATTGAATACAATAAATAGGCTATGTTCCCTCTTGAACATACATATATATGCACAAATAATTAGGTGAGAGCTTTGTGTAATTCACAACAGCCCTGTACTTGGTGCATTGTTATTATCAGTAATCCAGGGAGAGAGAAGCCTTACATTAAATCATCATCCACTTAAACACAAAAAAAACATGCAAAAAATATTTAATCATACATATATACACACACACAGATATACAAGTTAATATTCTCTTTACATCTCAATAATCCCTATGTTACTCATGTCCTTCTGCAGGATGGTCACCCTGCAATTGGAAATGACAATATTCACATAGTTTTAATATGCCTCACTACTCTAAAATGAAATTTGCCTTGCTCAGTCCAATCAGTGAATAGATATCATATAGACATAGAGCAGTGCAGAATGGAAGGGACTTTTCAGGTCTCTGATGAATATCAAATTCATTCCCTGCTATCACAAGCAATCATCTCTTATTTCCCATTTATTAAACTGATCAAGCTGAGCCTTAAGCCTAGCTGGCTTCACAATGGCACTATTTCTGTTTTGAAGTGCCTTAAAAGGAAATGTTTTTACAGATTTAAAGAGAGATGAATCTGATTTCCTATTGCCCAAAAAGCAGAACACCAGAGAACCAATGAATATAATTTAATACAAACTTTCTTTGGCAAAACGTATGTGACAATTCGTTCAATTTTGAATAAATAGCATTTTTTCATTCATAATGACTTCTTAAAACATGTATTAAAAACCTGGCAATACTAATAACAGTTGAACAAGTCTTATGGTATTCCAGTTATTTTGTAGTGTGTATCAATTTAGAGCTTGACTGAAGTCAGTGGTCTTTAGGGGCTCCACAACCTGTGATGCATCACTGAAATGGCACACATATGTTCTGTAATGACTTGGTGGCACACACCTCTATCACACAGCAAGCCAGGCTGGTGGCAGGAGCACAACACAAATACTGCTTGGCCATGTAGCAGAACTTCCACTAAAAGAGATTTTTACTGGATTATGCTGCAGTTAATTCTTTTTACAGTAGGCATTGCAGACAGCACCGAAAAGTACGAGAGCCTTTAAAGAGCTTTAAGGTTAGGCCAAAGGTTTTCCTGCTAGTGAATTTAACTTGAGACATTTTGCTGCTTCTGCTTTTTCACAGTCAAGAAAATCTTGGGTATGTCCTTACAGTGGTAGCTTACCAATAAACAGCAAGAAGTGCATTAAAAGTCAAAAGGTTTTTTAGTTGTTGATCGAACATGCTTCTTAATTCATGCATCTGAATAGTCTCTGCCTACCAGCAGAGAAAAGAATATTGAAGAAAAGGGAAAAAATTACTAGCCAAAAATTGCAAACACTCAAGCAACTTGGCAACCCCTTACAAGGAAAAAAGCACCAAAAGGGATCTCACAGAAATAAAGTCCATTAATAATGTCTAAAGCACCACCGATTCTCAAGCATCTCACAATGTGCATTGCAATAGTATTTTACACACTGTATTTGCTGTTTGACTGAAAACTAAAGGGTTTATTTTCCCCAGACTGAGGTCATCCCACTCTGGATTGTTTCAATGACTTCTTCAGGACCACTGACAGTCCAGGGTGGGAGGCAGAGTGAGGAGATGTGCTGCAAAGCGATAGCTACCAGAACAAACCCATACATCTAGGCTGCTCTACAGATGGCAAGTATCAAGTGGATAACAAAAATATGTAGCTGTTCCCACATATTTAAGAGATCATATTTAAGAGACATTTTAAAGAAGACTCAAGTATTACTGGAGCACAAAGCTATTTCTGCAATCATTTTGCATCAGTTCTAAGTCCACATATAATGTGCCCCACTATAACACTCATAGCACGTTACAAAATAATATGATTATGACAAAATAGTGCCCTAAGTTTCTGCTCACTGGGCAAAAGGGTAAATTGTTACCAAATTGAACTTAAAAAATACCTTGATGATATATTTATTATATTAAAGAGAGACTTAAAATGAAGACAATATTGGGTCCTTTCTAATTTCCTACACTGACTTGCTATATGATAGTGGCAAAAATCACTCAAAAGTGCATTTCCTTATTAACATGTTGGGGATAATATTACATGTTTGCAAAGGCAAATATAAGACTCTTGGATGTGACACTTTGAAAAGCAGAAATACTAAAATGGATCTCAAATGTCTCAGCAGCAGTTTAGGATGCTAAGCTACACAATGCTTCTTGTTCAAAGATACCAGATGTGCTTCATCTCTTCATTTTCTTAGCACCTTAACACCTGCAGTGCAAAACCTATGTTTTAAACATTTTATTAGATGCCAAGGTATATGAAGAACTACAAAACTCAAGGCATTTCATCACATAATGAATGTCAGGCAGTTCACTTACAGAGCAACCTGTAAGTAAAACCAACCACAGCTAACAAGAATAGCCAAAAAAGATTTGGCAGGACCAGACAAGGCTTCCCAGCACTTACAGTGCTGCCTGTTGGGGAGCCCACAAAAATTAATCTTTAAAACCAAATGTAATGATAAAATCAACCAAAATATTAAATGCAATAATAAAGCACTAACCTCTCATGTGCTACATATTTGAAATATATAAAGCATGGATTGCCACACTTTTAATACTAAGCAAAGCATCCAAAGAGCTTTCTGAAGATCTGATCAATAACAAATTATAGATGTGTCCATCGTATTACAAAGAGAAGTAACTCTCTCACAGACCCACATACAACTATAACAAATTACCTCAAATTGATAATTGCCTTTAAAATGGGTTTATTTTGTGCAGTCTTTATTCCACTTTCTGTTTTTCCTCAGGATTCAAAATATATCTGTTTCACAGGTGTAAGTCTGCTCTTTGTTTGTTTTAAATAAGGCTTATCTACAGAATATTTCCATGTTCAAATCTCTGAAATTTTATACTCTTCTCATATGATTCACAGACTGACATAGAGACCACCAAGATCTGCCAATGTAAAACAAATATTAGGGTTCATATTAAATACAGATTCAAAGTCTTACTTAGATGTCAGAATCATGGGAAGTATCTTTAAAGGAAATTGTTATCAGCTTTACTTGAAACAAGGCTACAATTATAGGTCAATGTATAATTGAATTCCCCTGCAAAGTTCAGCCCAAAGGCCAGGCCTGGTTATCATCTACCTTGCATAATGCAGGAATTACCTCAATTACAGAGACATCCCCACATGGTGAACCAACATAAGTGTAGCACTTGGCATGTAACAAACATACTCTGGTTGATGTCTTCATATACAATTTATTTTCCCTTTCATGGTGGTAACTGCTCCTACAGACCACCCCTTGCTAACTCATGTAACACCTGCACACAGAGAGGAAACTGCCCCTGCTTTGGGAGAAGGTGCTTCACTTGAATTTTTTCACAATTGGGCAGATTTTACAAAATAAAGTCTAATTTTCTTTTAGAACTTGAGCTCTTCCTACTCCACAATGCCAGGTAATACGGTTCTGGGATTTCAGGACCAGAAACATTCATTTGATATGGAGAAATTGATGTTTATGGAACTAAAAAATCACAACATGGATTGTTACTATGGCATCCAGGAAATAAATATATACACATATAGATAGATATAGATAGACAAGCTTCTAAATAGACATATGTATTTAGAAGGCCACAACAACAAAGACATTCTTAAGGTAGGAAAAAAACAGGTTACAGATTACATGGCAGTGCTACAACTACATTGTGTTTGTTTTTTTCTGTTGAGTAGTCTAAAGTAGGTCAAGTTAGGCACATCCATTAGCTCTCCTATAAATAGATCCACACTGAATTCACCTGCTTGTAACTAATGTAGAGCAACAGAATTTTAAATACTTTTCTCTTTAATCTGACAAGTTAGTTTATTCTGTATAAAGACAACAGGAAAAAAAAAGTTGTTAAGTCCTGCATGATTTTTAAAGGCCAAAAATAAAAATGACAATGGAATCATGAAATTGGGACACACTTTCCCTGCAGAAAACCAAGTGCACGTGCCTCCACCTATAAGTTTAGAGATCTAAAAGACTTCTGCAGAGATGTATTATAGATAAGTCACATAGTTTCCCCTTGATATTGAGACAAAGGAAAGAATTTATTAATCACTTCACATTTTCCCCGTAACACTCCTGAATATATTATTATTCACCTCACCTTTTCAAAGACGGTGATTTTCATCCTTCTGAGGATTTTTTTTAAAGATACAAAAAGCATTTCTTATTTAGCAACTTGAATTTGTCATTAGGCAATTTTCAAACAGGTCTCATAGCTCTTTTATCCTTATTCATTTATTTTTTTCTTTTTTTTAATCTGAAATGGTCCCTTGTTGCTTGATTTGCAGATCTGTATCAGCATGCAAGGATTTCGCTAGCCTCAGCCAAGTACAGAACAGTTCAATCCCCTGGAGCACTGAATGTAAGAGTCAATTTAGAAGCAAGGTAAAAGTATAGCACTCTGTTCCCCGTCACACAAAACATCATTTTACTCACACAGGCATCTTAATAACAAAATTCAATTCTGGGTATTTTTTTCAGAATGGCTCAGGACTGTTCAGAAATTACATCAGAAAGCTCACTGAAGACTTGGCTTTTTAAAAATTTGATTAAAATATCTGTTTTCCAGTAAGGCAAAAGTCTGTACATGGGTGGGAGTTTAAATTTGGGACATATTCTTTGAGTTCTGTCTCCTTTAGAAAATGCAACTTTCAAAGCTTTTGTTTTTGTGTTACTAACACTCCCCCTGTTAGTTTTGCCCAAAGAACCATAAGAAAATCATGTAATAGTTTTGTTTGAGATAATCCTTTAAGTTTATCTAGTTAAAACCCCTGTCATGGGCAGGACCATCTTTCACTAGATCAGGTTGCTCAGAGTCCCATCCAGCCTGGCCTTGAGCACTTCCAGGGATAGGGCATCCACTTCTCTGGATGTTCCAGTGCCTCATCACTCTGACAGTAAAGAATTTCCTTCTAATATCAAACCTAACATCTTTCAATTTGAAGCAATTCCCCCTTCTCCTATATTATACATGCCCTTGTAAAAATTCCCTCTCCAGCTTTACTGTAAGCCCCCTTAAGTACTAGGAGGTGCTATAAGGTTTCCCCAGAGCCTTCTCTTCTCCAGGCTGACCAGACCCAGCTCTCTCAGCCTGCCTTCACAGCAGAGGTGCTCCAGCCCTCTGGTCATCTTCACAGCCTCCTCTGGACTTGCCCCATCAGGTCTGTGTGTTTCTTATGATGGGGGGCCCCAGAGCTGCTGCAGTGCTCCAGGTGGGATCTCACCAGAGCAGAGCAGAGGAGCAGAATCACTGCCCTCTCACTGCTGCCCACGGTGCTTTGGATGCAGCCCAGGACACAGGTGGCCTTCTGGGCTGCAAATGCATGTTTTCAGGTCATGTCCTTAACCAAAACCCCCAAGTCCTTCTCCTCAGGGCTGCTCTCAAATCACTCTTCACCTGGCCTATATTTTGTGCTTGGGATTGCCCCAACCCAGATTCAGGATCCTGCACTTGGCCTTTTTGAACTTCATGAGGTTTGCATGGTGCCCTACCTTTCAAGCCTGTGCAGTTCCCTCTGGATGGCATCTCTTCCCTCCAGAGTGTCACCCACACCACACAGCTTGGAGTCATCAGCAAATTACATGAGGGTGCCCTCAATTCCACTGATATTTTAATATCTTATCATCTTGCTTAAAGAAAAATCCAAGGATTTCCTCTCATTTAGACAATGATTTAACTGCACTTTTCATTTGCCAGGATCTGATAACATATAGCTTTGGTTTATGAGTTTTTAAATTTGTCATCATACTGATTAAAAATAAAAACACCTATACATCTGTGTCTAAAGGTCTTTTGTGTTACACATCAAACACACCTGAGGTAAAGGAGCCCTAACATGCATACATCCTAATGTTAAGTCTTACTGTTCCAGCTCTTCCTTCCCCAAAAGAACAAAACCAGGCAAGGTTCTGGCCCCAAGTCCCAGAGAAGGAAGAGCTGGAAGGGAATGCCAGCACTGTGATGGTGATGCAGGACACCTGGCCTTGATGCAGAGGGACAAGGCACCCAAGCCTGCTCTCAGCTCCTATGAAATTTTGAGTGATGAGATTTCATCATTTAGCAGTTTAATCTTTTACTTCTCTTTCGCTGAATTCACAGTTGCATTCCACTTTTTTTTTCCACCTCATTCCACTGAGAAACTCCACTAAAATTGCTTCAATTGAGTTTCCCTGTTATGCTGTAAAATTTTCTTTTTCAGTCTTTTGCACAACATAGATTTTACCTTAGGCACCAAACAAATTCACCATTTTAATAACAGAAAATGCTATAGCATTTTTCATTGTCCTTTGCTCAATTTGTTTTGTTGAAACCTACATGAAAAACAATTTCAAACTTCTCAGTAAATGCTTCATTTACAAATGCTCCATTCCCAGTGCCTACAGGGTTACAATCTGGTCTATGACAATTTTATTCATTTTTTAATCAAAAGCACTAAATCAAATTTAAAATAAATACTACTCAGTACTTCTTTAGTGCCCTCCAGCACAGTATGGCAAAAGCAGTTAATGGACAATAATGACTTTAGCTTCACCGCACCCAAAGGAAGATTAGAGATTATTGTCTAAATTATTTATTTGAGGAAACTGAGGCACCAAAGATTTCTCTCCCTATTTTTGAGGTTCATCTCCAGCCCTAGATGCTTTCAGTTTTGGGTAATGTCTCTGAGATAGACAGAGCCTTACTTTAAGAAAAATGTAAAATATTTACATGGACTCCTGAATTTAACCACAATGGCAGCACACAGGCCCCATCACCACTTGGAGGAGGGCAGCTGTAGAAAGGTGGGAAAAGCACCAATTCCCTTGGAGCAGTTTGGTCCTGGGCCTGCACCAGCACACATGCATTGCTCAATGCCATGCAAAACCCTTACACAACATGTTATGAAACACAATCAACAGCCAAACTTCCTCATCACCACCTCACTAAGCTATCCAGGGACCACCAAAACAATATCTTCGTCTAAAATGTACCAAGGAACAAAGTGTAGGACATCACACAACTGCTACAACTACAGCCCCAGAGGCACTTTGCAAACTACCTGTTGCAAAAAGGAGGTTTCAAGAAATAACTCATTTAGTGCCATTTGTGGCAGCAGAAGAAATCCTGGCTCCTCCATAAAACTAATTCTTTTTAAACTTCTTCTCAGAGATCTTATTTCCATTTGCAATTCTTTCTTTTCCTTTTCCACAACAAGTCATAGCAGTTTGGAGTGAATTCAGCATGTGTGATGGTGGTACAGTATTTCCAAGCAATTGTATTTCCATTCTGCAGCCCATAATAACACCTCAGCCTGGCATTTCATTATCTTGGAAGGCCAGCACAAACCACAGATGTGGATTGTTTAAAGCAGCAGTCTCCTCTTCTCCCCTCCCCAGATGGTCATGTCTGGCACTGGATTCCTCTGTCCACCTTCTTCTTTCAGTTTATTCAACCATTTGTATCATTATACAAAAGATCTAAATTAAAATTAATGTTTAATAAAAACAATTTTAATTGGTTACATTTCCCAGGCTGGTCCAGTTCAGTCTAATTAACAGCCTCATAAAAGCTTAGGGAGGCACAAGGGAGGAAGCAAAGCAGGCAAAGACTGCTTCTTTCAGCAGCAGAGACAACTGAAAATGTCTCTACTGCTGTGGCATAAGAATGTTATTTGAAAGGACACTGCTCATCTGCAGTCCCAAAAAAAGCTCAAGGCACTCATTTCAACATTCAGTAACTTGCACTATGTCCATCTCTCTTTTAATATCATCCTTATTTTATTACCTCCTTCAAAATACTACCTATTTGCAACTAATCTAAATAGGTGTGTCTTGTTCACTGAAGTTGCTATATCAGCAACTCCCCCTCTTTCAAAATGAGCAGGATTTCCAGGAATAAATCCCTCTTGCCCTTGCATGCTGCTGACCTATTTTCCGTAATTTGTTTTTTCCCTGCCAGTTTCTAATCTACAGCAGAACTTCATTTGTCACCACATAAGCAGCTACTGAACAACTTCATATGAATTACTAAAATTCTACCATCTTCCTTAGATGAGACCAAATTAAGACAGAGGCACAACTATGCTTTTAAATGCTATCTCTCGAATGCATTAAAAGTTAATATTCATGAACAGAAACAGAAAAAAAAATGTCTTGTGGTTGAATTCCTCTCCATCCATCTCACCCCAAAAAAAGGTAAAAATTAAGAAGTCATAGACACATTAGAGAAGCATGTAGCCAAGTGTTTCTCATCAGAGTCACAGCACTTTATGCATAGATGTCTACATAAACACTTTTTAAACGCAAACAGTAGCATTTGAGGGAACAAAATTTAATAAGGAACAAGAAAAACGTTTGTTGATTAGGATTAAAAAAGCATAGACATTGCTAAACCCCAAAAGCACCGACACTGTTAAATCCCACATTTAAACATTCTGATTGTGACACAAAGTTTTCTTAACTTACTCAGTTACAAACTAGCTAAAGCCAGGTTGAAGGTTTCAAAATGTACAGGAACTTGGCAATTTCCCATAAATCACATTTGAATCTCAGATAAGCCAATCAATGAAGCTAATCCAGTCTAAGACCTCCCAAAAGCAATGGTTATTTTGCTTTAACTCTTCACACCTATTTTCTGAACCTGGAAAACAAAATACTTTTACGAAACCAGATGGAAGCAATTCCTATTACCTTCCTGTTCTGAAGCTTTTTTCTTCAAACTATGAAAAGAAAGCTTGAAGAAACCTGAAGAACAAGCAAATGCTGGGATTTCAGTAAGAAGTGACTTTAGAAATCAAGCTGCACTGAGAGCTTCTTTATCTACATCCCTGGGCAAGATTTTTGACCACTTCCACTTTCCAGTGTCACAGAACAAATCAAGTTTCAGACAAGGTAGCTGGGCTAATCCAGCACCCCTCTATGGCCAGCTCTGGCTCTTGCAGAGGGTAATGCAAGGACAATACTGATCTTCCAGTACTGACTACAAATAGAAAATTACATGCATTATCATTACAGGACTAGAAGAGTGAATCAGAGAGTGAACCTTTGAAACAAGGTAAAGGCCACGATATCTTATATTAAAACTGATTGATTAAAAAGGCAAAACCAATTTAGAAAAAAAAATTAGAAAATTCTGTGACAAAGGCTCAAAGTCTCCTCACTGAAATTAATAAAGCTCATGGTGTTCTCATGAGATTGTATGATGTGAAAAAAAAAATGGAGAGAAAAAAAACAAATTACTACTTCAAAACCTATGAATTTTCATTTAATATAATCACCAGGTTACTGACTCTTCTTTTTTGTGGTCTATCCTCATCTATTTATAGGCTCAGAATGATTCCTTAGTATTAATACTTAGAATGTGTTTGCTTTTTGATTAAAGTAAAAGCTAACAACCAAACTTAAATATCTTGCACACATATATTCTAAACATTTGAAGAGTAAGTTAAAAACAAAGTGATGAAATTTGCCAGTGAAATACAACTTAGGTTTAAAGCAATCTTTTAAAACATGATCAGCGAGTTTTGTGAGACTTCACTGTATTACACTGGTGGACTGAGAATCCTGGTGACTGAGGAAATTGAAACACAAATAAACACAAGACAAAGAATTCTGAGAAATGTAATCTAGCCTAAGCTTCAAATGGAAGAATCTTGGAAAAAGTAGCATCTCTCAAAAACAAAAACCAAGAAACCACCAAAAAACCCAGCAAAAATAACCATACATTAAATAATTAGTCTGTGATAATACTGAGGTATATTTATATATCTGGTTTTAACTACAGCATGAAATAATTTTGCATCAAATTTAGCTCTAAAAGTAATTTCAAATAGCAATTCCCTTTAGTCTTTTTCCCTCTTGGTGTAGTATGGATGAATATTAATGTAATAAGTACTTCTTTATACTGTAGATGAATAAAACAAAAGAAAATGGGCAACGATATAACATCAAATATTAATGAAGAAAATTAGTCCAAAAGCATAAGCAGCAGTGAAAACAACAGATTACTGGAAAGATTACATTACTCCTCTGTCTTATTTACCAGCTCCACAACAACATTGGAGAGAGCAGACATGGAGTGGGCCAATGATGCAATATATAGGCAGCTAGCCCACAGTCCCATTGTATGGAAAAGTATTATATTTTATTTGTTTTAAATTAATTCCTGGTCTGCCTGACCTACACATAGCACAGAGATGGAAATGCCTGAAGTGGAGCAGACAACTGCATTTCCACTTGTATGTCTCTTCGGACATGACTAGAAAATATTTCTCTTTATGGTGGAAAAACCACATAGGTTTAGAAACCCAGTAAATTTCCAGAGAGTAAAGTGTGCAAACTGTGGATGTGGAGGGGAACAGAGATACCAGTGCTCATCCACTGTTAGCCAGGCCATACAAGGACAGACTTCTGCTGACTTGTAGCAAGGATGAAGGAACATCTCTCCAGCTTTATGAGAAAAAAACTACATCTTCCCACTCACCACAGACTATGAACACCAGGCAGAGTGAAGCACAGATGCACACACAAGAATCATAAATCCAGTGGGGTATATGCTGCAGCAAACAGAGTTAAACATTGGAAAGTTGGAGGTTTTTTTCTATGCAGTTCAGGTAATCTAAATAGTAGCTGAGTACTAGGGAGTTTCCTGTCAAAATGAGGTAGTAAAGAACAAAGGATGCATTTATGAACCTGCTTTTCCCTATAAGAAAATCCTATAAGAAATACACAAATACCGAGCCGTTATATTCTGATACAGGTAAATAAGAAGGATTAAATGCTGGATAGGGAAGAAGATAAGAACAGAACTTCTATGTGGTACAAATCCATGTAGCTGGAAGAAAGAAGGTAAAATGAGGCTAAATACCAGGAAAAATCCTTAATGGAGTGATATATCAGATTTCGAAAGTCTCCCAAGGGAAGAAGCACAATCCCCACTGCTCAACACATGTAAAAGCAGCATGGACAAAGAACTACAAGATAGGCTACAGGGAATAACTCAATACATAGCAAGAGGATGGCTCAGATGACCTAATAATATAACAGGATTTAAAATGAGTAGATAATTCTATTATCATTAACCACATTCACAGTAGTACAAGCTAAAACACTGTTGCTATGGCAATCAATCCTTATGCATCGTTGCAGAAAATGACTGATACAAGGGATGGAAATGAATTGAACCAGCCCTTCCTAGTCTCAATTAATTCAACATACCAGTCAGCTGGGAAGCTACCTAAGACAAAAGTTTATACCGAGCTTCCCACAAGCCTTTTAAAATATACTGTAAAGTACAGCTGAGTGTCTGGCATTCAAATATAGGTTATCCTTAGATTTATACAGTTAGTTAAAATTCAAGGTAAGAGCAAGGCTCCAGTTCAGAGGGGATGCTGCTGGAAACAGATGGATTGCTCTCATCATTGCATTTGGAATACTTAATACTACTTGAATTCTCTCAGCCCAAAGCAACCTGACACTATGGAAAGACCAATGCATGCATGGTTTTCCTCTCATGGTATTACAGCTCCATCTCATGAGAATATGAGACAACTTGCTCTCCATGTAAAAGGCAAGAAAAAAAGACAGCAGAGGTGACTGTTACTTTCTAACAGACCATCGTACTGAAAGCATCCTGCTTCTNTTACAGTAACAGAATATTTGTCAGGAAATCGGGAATTTAAACTTGGCAGTAATAAAATCCTTAGAGCTGGGGAAAATTTTGGAATTCAAATTTGGAAAAATGTAATTTAAATTATCTCTGGTACTACTCAAATACAGTTTGAATCTCTACTTGTAAATGTGGAAAATGCCACTGCGTTTTCTAATGACAACTGATAATTAAAAATAAGCACTAACAGTCCTCTTCTTCTAAAAAACAAAACAAAAATAAAATTTAAAAAAACATATATAAAAAAACAAGTTTACAGCAAGACCCAAGAATTGAGTAGGAATGAAAGCTCAAATACCTAGAGGAAAAACCATCACGCCCTTCCAATTTTGTAATACAGTAAAAAGAGTTTAGAGTGGCATATGCATACAGAAGAGAAGATGTTCAATTCTGATCCTTGGAAATTCACAACAACACTTCCTTTCAAGAAAAAGTTTATCAGGTGAACA
>VZTT01003618.1:9068-43959 GCA_013400855.1 Buphagus erythrorhynchus
CCACCAAAGGCTCACTGTCAGTTTCAGTGTAGGAATTGCAAATGTTCATTTCTTGATCAATTGTCAAATACTTCTTCAGGGACAAGGAGAGGGATGGCTGCTTATTGATGCCAGCCTGCATCCTGAACTAGAGATTTCCAGCTCCCACAATTTTAGATTGCACCCTGTTTAGAGTGCAGCAGAGAGGCCATAAATTACAGTAAGCTGTGAAGTTCGATCACAGAAGAAAGAACAGAATAAAATTTAGGAGTGTTTTTCTTCCCTGTCCTGTATATGCTCCCTATAGATCAGTATAACAGTCGGAGGGAAATGTGTACACCCTGACAAGAGTTGTCCTTTGGTGGGAGTCTGGGTCCTTCCAACNCAGTAATGAAAGGTGGAGGCATGTAAACCTATTTTATAAAAATCTGCTCCCCACACAGGCTGTACACATTGTGGTCATTTTGCTGGAACCGCTCAAGGAATGCCAAGTTAATATTTCTGTAGGTCTTTCTGAAGTTGAGGTTGTAAGGCAAAATTAAGGGGAAAAAAGCCTTTACAGTTGCATGGTTGGTATATGATTTTCAAACCTTTAAATCTCAGCTAAAGAAAAATCCATTTCTTTCACAGTCAGGCTGGGGACTGTGCAAAAGTGCAGCTATTTACACGGCAAATCACAGTTTCCAACTTTCAGCCATTTTGCTCGTAAGAGTGGTTGAGAAGGGTCACAAGATACAATGGGAGAAATGCATTCTGCTTTTCATTCTCACTTAAAAATAGTCTGAATGCTTCATATGCAAACTTTTCAAAACTATTCACCAGGCATGGCACATTTTAGTCTAGAAGGTAGATACTTCACAAGCTACAACTACTGAAAAATACATTTTTTAAAATAAATAAGTTTTCCCTCTTAAATAAAGAAATAATTGTCTCTTACTTTAATAACTGGTACTATGTCTTTCTAAATATAGAAATAAAACATCATTTGGCATCTAGTACCTTGAATCTAGGCTTTAAAAACTTCTAGGATGAAAAAAGTGGCCAAATAAAAGTGAAAAATACAAAGGAACCTGGAAAAAAATTCAGGTGGCCTTCTTTTCTATTCACTTTTGAAGCACAAGAAGCATGAAAGTACTAGTATTTGCAGGTGTTGCAATAAGGTGTTGACTTATCAGGTTTTACAGAGAGATCATTCTGCTCTAATCTTGTAAGGATTTTTATGCAATCATTGTAAAGGATTTTTCTCATGGTTTTTCCTACACTAAACAAGAGACCCACACAGCATTTGGTAGGAATTATTTTTTCTTTTTTAATGGAAGATACAGTATGCCTTGTGGCAGCAGATCTGCTCCGTAAGGAAGGGTTGGTCCTTGAAACACAGGATGAATACTTCCCAAAATCGCACATAAACTCTGGCTTCTGCCTGGACCAAAGCAGCTAAGGAAAAACAACAGAAATGTC
This sequence comes from Buphagus erythrorhynchus, assembly GCA_013400855.1. Taxonomy (NCBI): domain Eukaryota; kingdom Metazoa; phylum Chordata; class Aves; order Passeriformes; family Sturnidae; genus Buphagus; species Buphagus erythrorhynchus. Next base: position 10,509 of record VZTT01003618.1, read on the forward strand.
AACAAGCTTAGCAGACCTTTCTGATAACCAGTCAGCACACAGTACCAGAGCATGCAATTCTTAACTCTGCTCCTGAGAAACACAGCTTGCCATTTGGTTCGGATGTCAGGAGGGAAATGCTGCCTTCTTTGTTGAGATATAGAACTCCACCTGAACTGCCAAAGATTTTCTCTTTTGTTTTTTGATTCCCTGACCTTCTGAATAAATGTGTTCTTTAAAATCAAAAAAGGATGTAATTCTTGGCCATTTGCACAGTACATGCACTGGCCTGAATTTCAATTTCATGCAGGTATGTGTGAAATGCAGGAGCTGACACAGCTGAGATGCAGTTCTGCCTAGTCCACTGTCCTACCTCTGACAGCCGTGGATGCAGTTACAGCCAAAGAGACAGTCCCAGCTCCACCCTCACCTCAGAACCATCGCACTTTTTTTCTTCCAATGCTGCCCCAAAGCTTCCACGGCCACTGGGGATCCCAGGCTCTGCCTGCACAAGCACTGCACCCCTCGGTTTTGTTATGAAAACCCTGGTCTCCCAGAATCACCACTAGGTGACAGAATGGCAGGGAAATGCCTTTTGCCATTTGGTTCACAACCAAATGAAAAGATGTCACACTGTACCACCTTCAGGGAGACACTGTGGTAGCAGCAGTAGCAGTACAGCTGTCAGCAGCATTTTGTTCCTTCCTGCTTCTCTTTGTACTGCTCTGGAGTTGCTAGGTTGATACTAACCATGTCTCTGTTGCCATTTGGGCATATGAGTACTTCAGGATGTGGCAGACTTTGCAAGGTTGCAAAGTGACAATCAAGTCACATCTCACTCTAGGGCAAAGAAGCAGACAGCCAATTCAGGCAAATATTATCAAGTGATAATAATACATTTGTTGTTCTTACTTTTTTGGGTAATAATGAGTAACAGCTTTTGGGACAATTGCAAAAAAGGTGCCTGAATTAGGGCAAAATATAATTTTGTAGGTGCACACAAAGAAAAAGGATAAGAAGGAATGGAAATTATACAGTAACATTTATGATTTATGAAAAATTCTTCATTTTACTGCTAATCATAATGGACTCCTGCTGCTTATAACCTTATTGTAATCAAAGGGTTATATTCATTTCTTGCATAGTTTTATGCACATAACTCCAATTGAAGCTAGTAAGCATTTTGTGCTTGCTGTGAGGAGTAGAGGTGTTACACAATTACAAAATTTACTACAGCTGCATTAGAAACAGTGAAGATGGCCTAGGATGTTATAAATGTAGATAACATTGCCCAAGGATGTATAGCATTGTCCCTTTGACCTTTTCCTGGGGGTAAGACAGAAATGGTCATAGGCATTGGAGGCAGTGGGAGGACAGGTTTCTTGAATACAGCAGTCACAGGGCCCCTCAGGAAGCAAGGATAATGCAGAAATAAGAAAAAAAATAAAAACCTTGTTTCAAAGATGGCTTCTTCTGAATTTTTGTGTGATTTTGAGTTTAGACAGTCTGATTTTGAAGAAAAGAAACAGCAGCAGAACTATCCTTCCCCCTACTTCACCTAAGAGATCAGTATCATTGTCTTCTCTAGTGAGAAACAGCATTTAATGAAGAGCTGCTACCAGTAATTAAAGCATCTAGATCTTCAATGTTTACACAGCACACAGAAGCTCACAAATGTTGCACTCTGGAAATAAGGACAGATATCCAAATCCCTATTTAGCTAACAAAATAAGTAGCACTTGTTCTCAGATATGCCAGACCCCCCAAGGCTCCAGTCTAATTGCTTTCAAAGGCTGTGGACAAACATCCTTCTTCAGATCCAGCTGTGCTGCTGGGTGTTACCACTGCAGCTGCTCATCTGTGGTCTTCTCCTCATCCCACCCCTTCCCTCCTCTAGTGTTAAGCACCCTTTTGAACCAGCCCACGCAGCAGTTTGTGTCAGCATTCCTTAGTTTGTGCCAAGCAAATTCATTCGGCTCAGTTTAAGTGGTTTAAATAGGAGGTGGCAGTAGTGATTGTAGCCCTGAGGCACAAACTTTGGGCAGCAAGGCAAAGATAAATGGTCATGTGGCAGCCACCTGGAAGCTGATGAAGAGAAAGAAGGAGTTCAGGTGCAGAACAAAGGTCAAGTAGCAGTTCAGATCTAATTAACTGTTTTTTCATGATGGGAAAGAAAAAGTCCCATGGAATTATCTGCACTGGGTCACTCCCATAGGCTGGACATACTGGACCAACAGGTCTTGTGCCATCCTGTATATCTGATGTTCCAGCTTCTCCCCTGTTCTGGGATGTCTCATCTGCAATTAATGGAAATACACTATTGAAGTATGGCTGCCATCCATCCACAGTACTTGGGTCATATTCTTTGTTCCTCTGCCTGTACATGCTGAAGTACCAATGACCTTTGAAATCCTTGGGATTTGGTATTTTTTAGAGATTCAGACAAATATTTCTTGTCAAGTATCATTGTTTAGCATAATCAGTCCAGAAAAACATGAATTTTCTGCCTCCAAAATACACCCTTAGCAGCTGTGATGTAAGTAGTGTCTAGCTCCAGATACCTGGTGTATTCCCATCCAGGGAACCCCAGTCCAAAATGTGACAGGAATATCTGGAATGAAACACATAACTCAAAAGACTTGGTTGGTCCCAAAAACACTGGCTGTACTGTATTTGGAGAAGCAGCCTTTGCACCTAGAACATATATTCTCTTTTGATCAGTGCCTCTAAAGAGCAAATCTTGCAGCCTTTCTCATATAGGAAGTGATTTAGGATGACTTAATCATCTCTCCCCTTTCCCCAGCTCCAGCTGTTTGAAGATGCTGTCATGCAGTGTTTGCTAATAATATGAGCATGTCAAAATGGTGGCAAGACATGCAAGAGACAGCCTAGTCTCCAAATCCCTGCCTTTGGGGAGCTGTGTCCAGTGATGCATGAGGCATCCCAGTAACTTTCTCATCAAGTGATTCTCAACTGCAGAGAAGTTGGGGATCCCCATCCAAATCAGCTGGCCTGACTGGAGAGAAAGTGCAGTCAATAAGAAACCAAAGCAAGAAAGTATTAACTAAAGTCACCTTGCTGTCAGTGAGGACAGGTCATAATCCTCCCTGAGTCCCTCTGGGAACATGAGAGCTTGAATAATGGATCTTGAAGTCCCCTTTGTTAGGCACAGTAATGTGACACTTCTATCTCTCCTCAACTCTCCTTTGCAGCTGACTGATTCACAAGGAATAGCAGTGAACTTTCAGATTCTCCTCCAGTACATAGAGAGGCAGGGAGCATCCAACAAGGAGCTGTTCTTACATTTTCAGTCACCTCCTGTCACGNCACCAAGGAGCTGTTCTTACATTTTCAGTCACCTCCTGTCCGGCCCCAGTCAATTATGCAGTTGTAATAGAGACTGTTAGAAAGTGACAGTATTCTACTCCAGAGCTTGCTCCATTCATAGAGGCGAGTGAAATCTGGGTTTCTCTCAGTTTTAGCATCCTCTAGATTAAATTAAAGAGGCGATATTTGTATTAACTTATCTCATAACCTGAGGAAGGATTTAAACAATCTGAAACCTCCGACAAGTTCAGAGAGTGATTCTGCAGTTACGCCTCATAACCCTGAAGAAGACAGTGCAAAGGCTTATAATAACAAGCAGCCCTTTTATGTATTGAAATGCTGATTCTAATTTTCCCTATCTTTACAATGGCATGGCACATTAAGGTGAAAGCATATTATTTTTGCATAATTTTTTTCTTGCTGTTACGACAGGGACAGACCTAACAGGGAGAAGGGTTGATGGGGGATAGGTCTGATTACAGCATATACTGGCTGCTCTTAGCCAGTAGTCTCTTAGCCAGAGAATTGGGAGTGGCTGCTCCTTTTTTCCCCACTTTCTTAGACTGTGGTCACATTCCACTCAACTCTACACTACTAAAATTTGTTTAAAGACCTTTCTGCAAATGAGAACAAAGAGCCATACACATTTTCTTTGATCAGTCCCTTGTTTGATTTGTTTTGCCACTGGCAGTGAACAAAATTATTTCTGTGGTTCCAGTTGTGTTCCAGAGTTCATTTTGGAAACTTTCTAGACAGGGATTAGAAAGCAGAAATGATCTTCTTGTGGTCAATAGAACCAGCATGCTCCAGGGTGCCTCATAGGCTTTTGTCCTCATTATATGAAATAGTGACTAGTTCTTTAAGAAGTGCCAATAAATTATATCCTCAAATAAAGATGTTCTGCTGTCTGTGTACAACATTACTAATTTCCTTTGTACAAGAAGAAAAAACATTAAGCAGTGGTATGAAGGATACCTACAGTATCCCTCCTTTATGACTCATGTCCACCCATCTTTGCAACCTTTTATTCTGGACTCACTGTTTGAAGTCTTTTTTGCTCTTTCCTTTCCAGAAAATATTCACTCTCTGAATGGCTTGATTTGTTAGGACAAATTCATCTAAATCACTGCTATTAGAAATATGGTAAGCTTCTACTCATGTACAAAAGATGAAAGGTAACAGCTAGCAAGTGATTATTTCTATTACTAGGTTTCTGTATAGAATTTCAGACAAAACATTCCTGCTCTTAATAGCTTGAATGTCTCAAAAGAAATCCATGGACACTTCATCAAGAGTGTCTGAATCTTTTCACAGACTGGATGCTTTTCACAAAATAATATTTTAATCATCTTTCTTAATGAAGAAGAGAAGATCAGTACAATGTGCCAATTCTGTTGCTTAGGCACTCAAAGCTGGCACTGTGTTCACATTAGGGCTGTTCACTTGGTGACTGCAGGGTGCTGAGGCCCTGATCCAAGAATGTAATGAAACACGTGGGCCTAAACATAAGCCTGAAGGTAATTTTTCAGACTGTCTTGTGTTCAATGACATAATTCTGCTCCAAGCACCTTGCAGAAACAGTACGGGAAAACCAGAAGGGAAGGGAGAGGGGATGTTATTCACAAACAGTTTTGACAAACAATTCCCAGTATGGAATAGCTGACATTACACAGCACCTGGAGTGGTGGTCTCCTAAGCACATCCATGGGATGGGAACCATTTACATCAGGCTCCTTAACTTTGTGGACACAGCCATTGTACTAAACTGCACTTCACTGGACTGCTGTAACTGGCACCATTACCCATGGTAATAAGCCCATTGAAGCAGGGATCCTGTCACTTGTTCTGCTTTTCTTCCTGTGAGATCTGTGAAAATCACTCAAAAATTACACAGTTAAAATAATCCCTGCATCCACTGAGAGGTGGGAAGTAGGAACTATAGACAGATGTGGAGCACAGGAATTTTCTAAGCCCAAGTTCACCCTCAGCCAGAGTCTGGCAGGCTGTTCAGGCACCCATGCAGCAATCCCAGGCATGATGACATCTGTGGGCAGAGAGGGGATTCATCTCCCTCCAGTTTCTCAGGATCATTAGCCAGCAGAATCTGGTTTTCCCTGTCTGCAAGTCTTCTGGTGTGAGAAAATAAGAAACTTTGGCCTAAAGAAATGGGTCCTGGCCACAGAAACCACAGACTGCAAGGTTCTCAGACTGAGAAAATTCTGTGATAATTGTCAGGATCTTGTGGCTCTGCAGAGACCCATGTGCCTGTGTACAAAAAGGAGGATGTGAGGGTTTGGATGCAGTAAGCTAGGCACACCTCAATTCGTGGGGACAGTCTTAAAGAAGAAATTGTTACATTTTATTTCAACTTAATTGTGTGCATATTTCTCATCAGTATCCCATCATCAGTCTAGACTATTGGAAATGTTTTGGGGTTTTTTTCCCTTCAGCTGCATTCCTATTCTTTGCAGAGGCAAAATCACTCATGAATCTTAAACAGCTTTTGCACAGAATCAGCTCAGCTAATGAAAAAACAGAGAAGATTGCCATAATCTCTTGAATCTAAGGAGTAATATAGAGAATGATTCTATCAGGATGAGGAAGAAAGAAAGACATGAGAAAGATGGCCAGGTGCATTATGAATTTTTTGCAATATAGTTCTTTAAAATATGTGGGGGAAGAAGAGGTGACAGTATTTTAACAATACCATTATTTTACATCATCCTTCTCATTACTTATGGACAGGCTGATGCTGAGATTTAGCACAGGAAACAGTTTTAAGAATCCATATATTCTTGGCTACAGTTCATGCCCTCAGACTATGCCAGAACACCAACTGAATGTTAAAAATGTAACCTAGCTATGCATTTTTAATGCAGACTTTACCATTACGTTGAAATAACACTAAGGACTAATGGCAAGTCTTTTTCTTTTTTAACACAAATACAAGGCATTATCCAGAAACTGTACTGAACCAGTAGATGTAGTCAAAACCAACATACACTGCAAAAACCTATGATTTCTTCCCAGAGACAATGTGTCATTCACAGTAAATGGCATGAAATTAGATGTGACCATACTTGTGAATAAGGTTTGCTGGACTGGGAGCTCTTCATTTAGAAGATTTAGGCAGGTCTGCAATTTATTCTAGTGCTGCCCATCTGTATGCCTCAGCTATGCCACTTGAGGCGTGTTTGTCACTGAAGGCAAAATGAGTGATGGCTCTTCTGCCAATGCTCCACATGATGCTCCACATCAGCCTGTCAGCCCTCCCACACCAACCTGGTGGCCCAGCACCCCACCAGTGAGGCTTTTTTGGATCCAGGCCATGTTCTAGGGGCTCTGCACAGCAGTGCCCTGGGGTGTTTTGAGGCACTAACTTGGTCAGAGATCTCTGACCAAGCACTGCTTTGAGTAAATGTTCCTTTAGAAACTATGAGGATTGTTACATGAAATTAAACAGAGGAGACATCTCTTTCTTTCCACAGCTTCTCTCATTCAGTTAAGCACTGATGGCTTCAAGGCAGGGATTCTTCCAGTGTTTGTATAGATAAAGCACAGAGCACCTTCAGTTTCAGTGGCAGCTGCTTAGCACCACTGCAATATACAATAACTAATATGAATTAATTGTATATACCTAAGAAATCAGCTGAGTGGCAGGTCCTATGCACCCACTTCTGAAAAGCTCCTTATTATTCTCTTTGCTTTTAAATACATACATAACTGCATATACCTATTTCTTCTCTATGGAAAAATTTCAGTGATTGACCATTTAAAAAATAAGGTATATAAGGCCTGAGATGTGGAAAGAATGAGAGGGATGCTCCTAAGCCATGAAATTTTCAGGATTTTTAAATGGTGTCTTCAATTTTTAAAATTATTTGTGAAACAAACATACTAGGCTTTCATTACTACACAAGTCTTTGATTCATTATGCTTTTCTATTGAAAACAGAAAAAAAACCCTCAGTGTAAGTGGAAGAACTGGAGATCAGCTGCTTTACAAGCAAATTAAAAAAAAAAAAAAAAAAGAGTCTATATCCCGACAAAAGATTTCACCAAACCTAATCCTCTTCTTCCTGCCTTCCTAAAGCATAAAGCTTAAAGGATTCTTTCATTGGTATTGCCTTTTGGAATATTCTGCTTTGGGTTTGCCTGCTACTAATTTAAAACACACTTACCCCTGTAGTCAAGACCAGCTCTGAGAAGCTATGCTTCCTCACTGGCAGAAGGTCTTTCTCCAGTAGACAGGGATGAAACTGTGCTGGGAGGAAGCAGTTACATCTCTGCAGCAGTTCACTAATGGCCCTAAAGTGGGCTCCCTATTCAATAATTAGGCACCAAACAGAAATATTTCTGTTTCTAATGCAAATAACTTTTCTGGGTTTTTCTTGCTCATTCTGTGACTGAGACACCTGAAAAGGATGGGTGGTCTGTTATGTACCAAAAGCAAACAGTATCACATTTATTTTCCTCAGGGAAATTAAGTTCTCACCTCATGTCTTTACCCAAAGGTGTCCAAACACCATCTTAATTTCCTATTTCAGATGCTAAAGAGCAAGCAAGGTGTGCTCCTGATGCCTTCATTGTTTTTTTCTGGAACATGCTATGTATTTTGCCAGTTTCCTCTGTCAAAACTCATACCATGAACACACTGTGACAGGAAGAAGTACCTCAGTTACCTAAAGAACCAGCACCTACTTCTCACCACTAGCTAAAGTTAGTTGAAATGAACCCCACTCCTAGTCACTGCTACTTTCTGGGTAGCTCAAAGTTACCTGTTATGAGCTGCTCATGCTGTGCCAGCAGTCTTGCTTCAATCAATGCAACACCTCACACAGTGAGACATAACCCAGCTACAGGCAGAACTGATTTTCCTGTTCTCAAAATCAATGAATTCTGTCATTGATTTTCCTTAGGACCAAAATATTTCTTTATCTTCAGGATAATGATATAAGTATGGCCTTGATGGTTAAAAGCAAACGTCTGTGCAGCCCAACAGATAAAAAAAAAAAAAAAAAAAAAGAGCAGAAGCAAGGCTGGGATAGAGTGATTATCCCAATTCCTTTCCAGCAGCTAGAAAGTATGTTATTACCTGAGCTTGTAGATCTGTCTAGATCGCTCAGTGCAAGCTTTTTTTGACCTAATGCCAACACATTTATTTAATTATTGTTTTAATTTAATTTGAGCTTTCAAAATTTCCTGTGGCAGTGAGTTCCACAGTGTCATCTCTTGAAAACATATGGTGCTTCCTGTAAACCAAGTGTCCAATAAATTGTTCCCTCCCTCCTGGCATTTAAGATTGAGCACTGCTTTGGAAAAAAAAAAAGTATCTTTTTATAATGTTATCTATTTCTTTCCTAATAATTTCTAATACCCCATTTGTCTTTTTGACCACTGCTAGCTTTGAGGTGATTGTTTCTGAAGAAACACGTGTAATGATTCCCAAATCTGTTTTCAGAGTGGTAATAGCTCATTTAGAGTCCATCACTGTGAATGCATAGTTAAGGTTGTTTTCCTCCATGTGCATTACTTTGCATTTATTGACACTGAATTTCATCTGCCATTTTATTACCCAATCACTCAGTTTCTTGAGCTCCGTTTTTAAGCCTTCACAAACAGTTTTATCTTTGACTGTGGTAAATAATGGGATGTCAGCAGCTGGATATGCCAATGGATATTCACCTCTTTTTCAAGGAGAGTACTTAGAGGCATGCTGTGCCTGTGGGACCATGCCAACAATCTTCCTTTCTGTGAAGCTGCCCCNACGTACAGTCTCCCCCGTGCGGTGTCTCCCCAGAGAAGCCCTTGGCGGGGAGCTGACACCACAGGTAGAGCTTCCTGCCCGCCGTGTCTCCCCAGAGAAGCCCCCGGCGGCCGCAGCCCGGTTCGGCCCAGCCCCTCAGGGAGCCTCCGGGCCGGCCGTGCCCAGGGCTCCATCTGCCGGCCACCGGCTGGCACGGTCCCAGATCCCTGCTAAACCATCAGTCATTCCCTGCTGCACTCCCTGACATAGTCCTTCCCAAGCCATGGCACTGTCACAGCCCTCCAGAAATTATGTAAGTCCCAGCAACAGTGGGAGATGAATGCTTTTACAGAGGGAAAAAGCCAAAAAAATCCTCTTTACTATTCGGTTCACATCTTCTTCTAGGGGAGGTGAATGAAGAAAAATTAATTGAAGACCTTGAAAAGGTATAGGTGATGAACAGGGAGCCCAGGACCCTGCCAGAGTAACACATTTCAGCTGGGAACTTACCTACTGTAACTCAGAGCTCAGTGCTTTCATTAGTATGCTTCTAACTCATGGCAGACTAGCTGTGTCTGTAGAGTGCAGAGTTGGAAACACTGAGAAGGAAGTTGCTTTCTAGTTTATTCTTCACTTGCTCAGAGAGAGGGCACTGAGAATGGAGGGGTTCATCTCCCTCACTCTGGGCAGCACTGCATGTTGAAACAAAAAATAGTGCTGTAAAAAATAACTACCTTCTCAGGCTCACACCACAGGACTAAGTCACTTGTTTGGCAGTCTGTGTTAAAAGAGAGTTCCATAGCAGAGGCATCATCGTGGTACGGCAAAGTTCAGCATAATTCTACCTGGAGAAACCAGCATGTTTGAAACTACTCTGTACATCTCTGAACTGCATGTTGCTAACATGCCCTATGCACCTAGAAAAAAGTCCAGATACAAATATTTGAAGTACAGCCATGGTTTAGCTCATCTCAGTTCAGCCCAATTCCACAAAGGGCAGTGTGAAGACATAACAAGAATTTTGTAGCTTTTTTTTTCCCGTAAGATTACTGCATTAATTGGACACTTCTCATCTTACACAGAGAAGTGTTTCCTTGTTCTGTGCTTTTCCAGCATCTAGCACAAGCAGGTTCTTAGGTGTTAAAAGAGAATGAGCTGCAAACTCAGTCTAGTGCCTTGAGAAGCCCAGCTGAAAGCTACATTTTGGAGCATTGAACAAATGCTCCAAACACAAACAGAACACTAAATCAATGAATAATATGACTACAGTTTCCACAATAAAAAAAATCCATCCGATTGAAGCATGTTTCCAAGCAAATGGCTTCCACTGTGTCTGAAAGACACACTCCTGGACTGCATGGAAAGGACCCACTGCAAGGTTGAATGCAGTCATGATGTGCAGGAGGGCCTGGGAAGACACAGAGCCATTCCCTTTTCCTCTGACCTAGCACGTGTGGGAATTTTGGCTTGGGGAAAACTTCAGGTGCCAAATGAGGCATTAAACCAACCTTATTTGGAAAGCTTTGTTAAGAGCTGCAATTCTAAGCCAAAAAGCAAAGCTCTCACCTGATCAATGTTCCAGTCCAGCCAAGATCTGAATCACGTACATTGCAAAATTTATAAATGTAAACTCCTTTTGTCTGTGTTCTTCCAAATGCTGCCACTGCACTTCAGTAGTGTGATCCAAACCTAGCGTTTTTTTCAGCTGTGAACTAAGTCTGTGTGAGGAATGCAGAAGGGCATTAATCTTATTTCCTTCATGTGTAAAGGTCTTTAGTGCCCTTGAAATCTAGTACTTGAGCTGTGTGTGATCCACGGATACTCAGCCATCATCCCAGGCAGGAAACCTGACTGCATGGATCATAAAAAGTACACAGATCATTTGTTAGTTGTGTTTTGTCATGCAAAGGGTGGCTAAGCATACCATGGAATCGTAGAATGGTTTGGGTTGAAAGGGACCTTAAGGATCAAAGGGACCTTAAAGATCACCAAATTCCAGTCCCCCTGCCATGGGCAAGGACACCTACTAGACCAGGTTACCCAAATCCTCATCCAGCCTGGCTTGTTACAAAAGATTATCTCTCAGAAAGCAAATAAAAACACTCACAAACTGCATTTATCACAGCTTCCTCAAGACAGACCCAAGTGCAAATTCTCTTTCTCGGTGTCTTTAAAACAGTCTATCTGCATTTGGTCTTCTAAAGTGTCACCAGGAAGACTTATCAACATTTTCTTGTGGAGACAATAGGGGGAGGAGAAGCTGAACATTCGCACTAAAAAGCAACTGCAAATTGGGTAGGCATGAGCCAGATTAAGCAACCAGCTTGTACTTAAGGTTTAAGATGTTTCCTCATCTTTCTCCCTGCTGCAGCTGCAAATAGAAGAGATGTGTAAGTTAGTTTAATCTTTGTTATAAAAAAAAGGAGAGTCTGTCAGGGTCCACACACTAAGGACCCCTGCACTCTCTTTGGATTGAAGTATTCTGGATTTGATTAACTCAGTTACAGATGGTGAAAAGTTCTTAGTAAAAATATTTTTGTGGAAGGCAGAGACTGTCCTTTTTGAGCATGAAGGTAATAAAAAGATTATGCTGCTGTTCTTCTTGATTTTCTGTATGTCCATTTTCCATAGGCTCGATATTTACTGTGCAGTCACCTGTGGATGCTCTGCACAAACCACTATGCTATTTTCAATCCAAAGAGAACATCAGCAGGGTGCTGCAGGGTCCCAAGTGGGACTTTGGTTCTGCTGGACATCAGCTTCAACATGTCTGCACTGACAAGGTCCCTCACCACCTCCCTTTTTCTACTGTTTCCTCCCTGCATGTTGTCCACTCTATTTCAAATGCATTCAGTGCCAGCTGTCTTACTCCTTTTTGTGAACTGTGTTATGCCTTCTGTATCACTATTACTTTGCATTACCAAGAGAAAAAAGTCCTTGGCTATGTATGATTGTTTATGTGTGTGTGTGTATGTGTGTGTAATTATTATACTGCTGTGTAGCTGCGTTGTATTAAGGTGGTGCCAACTGAATATTTAGTGATTTAGCTTGTTATGCCTGAGGTGGATTTTTATTGAAATGTGATATTTCTATTATGAGCTATAAGCCCCAAGTCCAAAATGTGCATCTTCAGAACTCTTCTCAGAATATTCCCAGAAAATTAATTTCAGATTTATTTGGTAATTGTAACACTTCTGTAATAATGAAAAAACACAGATATGCTGCAAGCTTGATCCAGCCAGCATTTCAATCAAAGGAGCTTTTTATTTTACTTTTATGGCAGTCAAGGTGGGTGCATAACTTTTTAGAAATATTTAAGTGAAACTGGCGGTCTTCATGTGTAAGCAGAAGGATGCTTGAATGCAGCATTCAAATTGCTTGGCACTAGTTTTTGGTTTATGTAGCACAATTTCTAAATAACCATTGCCAGAACATGAAGTGGTATCTAGAGATACTTCCCGTGTCACTATTGTTAGTCAAGTGACATTACATGTGTTGTTAACTGAGCACTGAACTAAATGTGACAGGTTTGGAAATGTAAAAATAACGTGCCTTTGCTCTCCATTTTCTTCATAGTTCATCAAAGAAGTAACATAAATGTATTCTTTAAAATAGAAAGTGATAGGTAATAACAAGCTGATTCTTAATCTCACCCCTTACCATTAGTGTACTATCCTATAAAAAAAAAATTAGAGAGTGTTTACCAAAGGTGGCAGTGACTGCCTTTTGTCTCCAGTACAGGGATGGCAATTAGTATGTAGTCTGCAGGGAAGATCCAGTGGAAGGAGCACAAGGCTGTACCTGCCTTTGCAGATCCAGAGGAACAAATCTACATGATGCCTAGGACAGATTAATGCACAGGAGTGTGCCTGGGGCTCCAGCTCTGCTTTGATGTCAACAACATTTGTGTTTTCCTTATTAAGAAATGCTTTTAGCCCTCCTGGCCATGAAGGAAAGCTGGAAATGACAACCTGCGTGTCATGGATAGAGCAACATCTGCTTGAATCTGCTGTCAGTGTCCAGCAGAGAGAAGGGCTATACTTAAAGCTAAAAGGAAATCACAGGGACTTTTTTCCCCCCCAAATAAATAAAGAAGACAGAGAAGATTTTTCATTTTTAAAAATTCCATTTTCATGGATTCCATAACAAGAGCACTGACAACCTGAAAATATCTTCATTTTTCAAAGCTTACTCCCATAATAAGGCAACCAAATGGAATATTTCAGACAATTGGTTTTATTTTTTGGCACCCTAAACTGCTAATAAGCTTCAGTGTTCAGCTGGAAAGGAAATGAACTGTCCTGTTACATTACCACTATTGTAGGCAGGGGTGGGAGGAGAGAGACAGATCCTGCACAAGTTGCCCCAAACAACCCTCACCAATCTGTGACCAGATTTCTCTTTAGCTGTGCAGGGGGCTCCTCAGTGCCTTGTTTTGGCCATGCAGAGAGCTCAGCTTCCCTGTGCTATGTTGATGTGCAGTGAGGGTAAATTTTCACTTTCTCCTCAGAATAGGCTGTGGAAATACTTACTGGATCATAAAATAACACTACTCTTTATAGTCCTTTTCAGTGTCTCATCAGTGACTGACTGACAGCTCACCACCAAAGGAGGCTGAATGAGTCAGGAACAAACCACAGAGAAGGGTGATCTATCAAGCAGCTCTTGTCTTGCTTTCTGGGCTGAGAAAATGCCCTTTTTCATGCCCCTCAGAAGCTGTCTGAACCAGACAATCCTCACCTGCTTCCTCTCCTTCCTCCCCTTTCTCCATCTGTGGCAGTGCCATAGTGTGTGTCACAGCCACGGTGGTTTTCACGCCTACCGGGACTTGCAGATGATACAGACAATGGACCAAAACGAGCACAGGGAAGGGGCTTGGGAGCCACAGCTGAGGAAGACAGAGTTCATGCAAATGAATCATTTTTCAGGTAATTCATCAGTCCTGCCTGTGAGGCAGATCATCCCACCTTCTGCAGGAGTCTGGCCATCTATAAATGCTTTTAGTATGTCCTAATGCATCTGCCCCTTAATGCATGAGCAGAAGCAATCTCAAGTCTGGCATTGCCTTGGCTTTCCAGTACTTGACTCTGCAGCCTCAGCTAATAATGTTCTTTAGCTGGACTTTCCGGCATGTGATTCTATGGATAAAAAGCAGACAGTGCACTTGAAGAGAGGCCAGGTTGGCACAAAGCTACAGAAATGTTGCTTTCCTATAACAAAAGGGGAAAAAGAAAAAAGTCCAACTATATATAGCCCAAACAATTTTCATAGCCTGTGCCAATGGCACATCAGAAAATACAGAAATATGTTTGAAATGTTTGTGGTTATAAAAACATGAGATGGCTTCTTGCAGGAAATTTATTTGAAGTGCATGAAAGTGCTGTGTTAGATCTCACCCAGAGGAACCAAATGAAGGCTTTTCTGCCTCAAAGGCATAGACAGCTTTAGCAGCTGGACCTAAACTTTGGCTCAAGTGTGTGCAGTTCATGGGTGAGACCACAGAAGGATCTGCAGTTAGCTGCAGGTCAGAAGTGCCCATTTCTCTGAAGTCTGAGTTCTGGTGCAACTACATGACATGATTGGAAATACCATGATTCAAAGAGCAGCTTCAGGGGAAAAACTGCACAAACCATGCACTTGCCCTGTAATTGGACAGTTTGCTTTGGTATGCAACTCAGTTTCCCAGCAGACCCCCATGGGCCCATCCAAACCCTAACACTGACTTGCTGCTCTCCTCCAAAGACCCTTGAGTCACAAGAGTTTCTTTCTGCCCCTGCTTCTGCCACTTCAGCACTTGGCCTTTCTCTGGAAAGATGCAGCAAGGAAGCTCTTAATGGGTCCCCATGGGGCATCACAGGAAGTCCAGGAGTGAGGAAGAACACCAGGCACATAATTCATGACCTACCTCAGGCAAAAGGGGGCAAACAACAACAGCAGCAACAAAAACAAAAAAGCACTTCCCTCCAGAGTAGAGTAATAGGAGTTCCCACAGGAGCCCATTAAACAAAACAAAATGCTGAGAGCCTAGGAATATTGTGCACTTCATCATTTTCTCAGGATCCCAATGGATAGGACAGGGAAAGCTGCAATGCTGTCTAAGTGGAGGGAGGGAACCTGGGAGGTGTGAGGGGTCTGCCAGGCAAGAGGGACTTGTACTTCCTTGGCAAGTAGAAGAATATCTCTTTTGTGTGCCTGCAGGTGATATTTTTCCTTCTCTAGTCTGTACATGGATATCTTGTGCTCTCCCAAGATTTTACAGGGCCTCAGTGGACTGTTTGCTTGTTTTGCCATTTTGCCATCTGGCCATCCTAACACGACTGTCCCTGGCAGAGGTTGAAATTTTGATGTTTTGTCTAAATTTGGAAGTGACATTTTCCTCAGGTTTTGTAATTACAACTAATGAATTGCTACAGTGCAATCTGTCTTACTTTCTCTTCATGGAGTTTGACCTGAATGTTAGCACTGATGAAGATGATGTGTTGACAGGATAGGTTGCAAGGATAATATCTCCAGTCTGCTCTGCAGATGTGTCTTGCTCCTGCCCAGAATCTTCTCCTGCTATCAAGACTTTTTTATCTATTGCTCTCACTCCTCTGTCAGCAAAGAGTTTATTCTCCTCTTGGGACTGCCTTTGTTGTGGCTCTGAGGATATATTTTCATGCCCTTCTGCCATTCCTATTCAAGACCTGTAGAGAAATTAATACAAACCATACCAGCTCATCCTGAAATAATACTTAAGGTCTTGTAAGGCAAGAGGATTCAGAATCAGTTCACTCCCTTCACTTTTTGGGATAAGTACAGTTTGGGGTATTTGACAGAGACAGACCAAATCATGAATTATTTTAATTTCCCCCACTATAAACTTCTTAAAAATTGCACGTATGGGTGCTGCAAAGACTGAAGTTTAAAGAAAACAGAAAAACTCAGCTTCTCTTGGGCTTTCTAGAATAATTCACCTGAAAAACAGGCTCTAGCAACCAGCCTTTAACTGATTTTAATTTACTGGCTTTCCTTCTAGTTATTGGATGCTCTCTACAGTTTCCTGAGGAGGGGAAGTAGAGAGGAAGGTGCTGATTTCTTCACCCTGGTATCCAGTGCTAGACTGTGTAGGAATAATTCCAAGCTGAGCTAGGGAAGGTTTAGACTGGACATTAGGAAACATTTATTCACTGAGAGGATGGTCAAACACTGGAACAGTCTTCCTAGAGAAGTGATTGATGTTCCAGTGTTTAAGAGGCATTTGGATAATTCCCTTAATAACTTGGTTTAATTTGGTCAGCCCTGCGTTGGTCAGGCAGTTGGTCTAGATGATCACTGTAGGTCCCTTCCAACCAAAACACTTCTATTCTATTCTATTCTATTCTATTCTATTCTATTCTATTCTATTCTATTCCTATAATTCTTTCCCACCCTGAAAAGCTGCAGAAACCCTTTTATGCACAAAATTAAGGTTGTTCTTGGCTTATAAATCACAGGCTTTACTGTATGAAGTAACTTCAGGAAAATCCTTGCATGCAAATCAGATGGATAAGACTACCACTTCTCATTCTGTGACATCTTTTCATCATGGGAATGTCTCGACTTAAAGTGGACGATGAGGATGTAAGACAATTTTCACCTCCTCACCTGGGCTGTCGCAGCCCTGGTATGCTTATCCCACAGGACGTGCTGCCCTCTCCTGCTTGGCTTTGAGAGGCAGAAATAGTTCAAGCAGTGATCCCCTTATACTGGCTCTGTTCGCCTGAACATGGAATTAATTAGTGGTAACTAAAGCATTGTTTCACAACACTGTTTGCAAAGCCCATTATGTGAAAGGTGTTAAAATCCATGTAGGGTGTCAGAGCCAGTTGGGAACTTCATGACATGGTAATGCTTTTTCCTTGTGGAAATCACAGCAATTTTAGAGAAAGGTAAGGTTGGCAAATCCATACACACTGAAATCTGTGGCCATCCCAGACAGATAAAACCCCTCTTACATATGCAGTATAGAATTTCTTTATTCCCACATAAATTATCTATGTAGTATCTATTTTTCCAGGATACCTCACAGATCAGACTGCTGAATCAGAGAAGAAATATCTACAGAAAAAAGTGGGCTTAACAACATAATATGATAGTTAATTATGCATCCTGTTAATCAGGACAGACAGCAGCCTTAGGAAAAACATACAGACTACAACTTTCCCTAATTTTTTTTGTTTTTCATCTATGAGTCCAGGAAACTGGGTCAACTGCAAAAACGTGCATTTGCTCTGCACAGGCAAAGCTCTACACTACCAGGCTGGGATTGTTTGGACTCACTGTTCATTAAAATAAAATAATTTAAAAGTTCTTCATGTTCTTGAAACTTCCTGTTCCAATAGTCTTTAAAAGGTCATTTTGCCACGTTCAAGATTACTGCTTTATTTAAAAATGAATTGATTACAGTGGAAAAGTAATTGAAAGTTCAACAGCAAGACAAAACATTTTATTATGATCAAAATGAAATGTTTTTATTGAGCTGAGACTAACGGACTGAAAAAAAACCCAAACAAACAACCAAACAAACAAACAAAAAAAACCTTCTTTTTTGAGTTTATCAGAGTTTGATTTTTTGTTCTGTTTTGGCGTGGGAGCATTCCTTAAAATCTCAAAATCTCCCCAGCATGAGGAGGCTGCTTCCCATGAAACTGTACCCAGGCTGTGAATTACTTCTAGACCAGGCTTCTCAGGAATGAGACAACAGATGCTAGCTCCACCCCATTACTGTAGGATCAACATTCCCTCACAGCCAACTCACTGATGGTCAGCTAAACCTTGCTGACTTCTGCCTAAGTACTCACTTGGTCTAGCTGTGCTTTTTTAAGTTTCATACAAACACACTGAAAAACCACATGTGATTAAGAACACACAACAAAAAATAACTCAGTCTCACACTCCCAATCTGTGCGTTGTATGGTCAGTTTGGGAGTGGGGGACGTATGTACTGTAATCCAGGCATGTAACTTTTAGATAATTAATCTAAACTACTTGAGACTTTTTCTCTTGAAAATATAGGGATAGAAGTGCATCCTGAGGAGTGTTAGGTAAATTTCTCTCAGGCATTTGCCTAAGGATACCTTTAATTGCCCATTCGAGAGTGCCAGTCTCCTCCTTATTGGCAAATGAGAATTAGTTTGCCATGGCACTGTTTCAAAGAGTACCTTCTGCTGGCATTTCCTTAATGGATTATGCAGTGAAAGCCTAATCCTTTAACTGCAGGTACCACTGCAGGACAACAGCAGCTCAGCATAGAACCAGTGAGTCCTAGTAGCATTCAGTGCCTTCTCATTCTCTTCATCACCTGGATGATGAAGAACCATTCCAGGTCACAGAAAGTTCGTTTCCATGCATCACCACAGACATATATTCACTACCAAGCTACAACCAATTTGAAATAATGAGCTACAGGTCATGGACTTTCTGTTTTACTCTGTTATTGATTCCTTGGTCTTTTCCCCGCCTTTTTTCTCCCTGAAGAATTGGTTTCATTTCTGTACATATGGATACTGTAGCCTTCTTCAGTAGGTGGGGAGAGAATCGTTGTTCTCCCCCATGTTTGCAAGGACAGGCCTCATTAAGCATATTCCTTCTTTATTTTTAGCTTTCCATCAGGCAAACAGCAAAAAAATCAAAGCTTGTTTATCATCATGCTGGACAGTTCTCTGTAGCAATTGCTGCTCCATGGTCTGAATTGTTATGAATAGGACAACTCGTGATCTCTCCAGCCCTTCCCATATATAACAGCTCCTGCTCCATCCAAAGCAAATTGCTCCCTATCATGGATTAACTAACAATTTTTGATAGAAAAACCTCTACAGAGGGCTCAGGGGGGCTGGCAGTGGAGAAGAAACATTACGAAATCCAAGAATGGATTAAGCAGAGGGTGACATTGTTAAAAAACACCTCTAAATTATGTAATCAGTGACCTAGGCTCAAACTGTTTATGTCCTTCCTCTCTTGCAATTCTGCTGCTGCTGTTATGAGTTTTGGCTTGGGAGAAATATTTTTCTGAGTCCATTTCACCTTGATGGATTATGATGCCATTTTAAATGTCAATTGATAATAACCATGCCATAAAAAAAACATAAATGTTATCTGTTTAAACCTACCGTGTCCCTTTTATTAATATTTCTAATTTATGAGCATTTTGAGAAATCTACAGAGACAACGGGGCTAATAAATCTGAGGTGAAAGGGACTCCAGAAGCAGTCTGTGTGAGCTTTACACTAGATCAATACCAGCTGTTGAATTTTGAGGAGATCAGAGCAGCTCAGGTGTCAGTGGGGAGATTGGTAGAGTCCAGTAAGGCATAAAGGATGGAAGACAACCTGCAAGGACACGAGGCTCCGGAGGTGATGTGGGCAATTTGCAGCTGCGGGTGCACTGGTGTGTCTCTGGCTGCCTGAGCTGGCTGACTTGCTCTGAACAGCTGACTGAGCACAGGCCCTTGGAGATGAGCAGCTGTGAGCTGCAGCATCCATGCTCTGCATAAACACTGGACAGCTCTGAGTCGCATTTGTGAGCAGAGTTTAAAGGAAATGCTTCAGAGGCATTGAGCAGAATATCATCCCATTACTGCCAGTGGAAGAGACCAGTGGGACAGGAACCGTCCTGTTTCGTGACTGACAGGGTAAACACAATTCTTCTTCCTCCTTGAGATAGCCAGTATAGGATAAAAAATTCCAAAGTACTGATCCCAAGTTGATTTTAAGTCTATGCATCCAGGATTTTTCACTTCCTGAAATTCTTTAATTTATAAACCTCAGGGGTTGTGTGGACCTCTAGATTTGCCTGGCACCAAGGGGATGAGTTGAGAAAACCAGCATGGCATGATTTTGCTCTAGACAGTCGCCTTCTGCTGTAAAGGGTTGCCTTCAGAGCTCAGCAATCCCAGAGGAAGATGTGTTTCCTGCCTCAAGGAATTTATAGACTAAATTAGATGGGTAGCACAATAATTGTAACAAATGAGAGTCATCGGCATTTCCAGGTCAAGCAAAAATATAAAATATCCCCAAACTACCCTGCAAAAGCCAGCATATTAGAACTTGGCAGAAAAATAACTTCTTCATTCTCTGGTAATATGAAAGTAAATAATTTCTTGTTTTGAACTTAAATAATTTGTTACATTTCAGCAACTCAGTCATTTGAGCAAGGGGGTCAACTGAACTATTTTAATTTGCAAAATGTTCATTTGCATTTCAAGGGTCTATTTTTTGCCACTCATCTTTATTTTAACATAATACAAAGCAAAGAAATTCTGAGCAAGCAGACATTCCAAAGACAATATTTAATCTATTTTTTTTAGTTAATGAAATTGTATTTATCACTATTTTTCAATTTCTGTATCAAAAATAGTAAAATGTTCAAGTCTTTTGGTACTACTTAAACATTTCGATATCAAACCTGCCTTTTTTTCTAAAGAAAATTTTGTACACAAAACACGGGATTTATGCATCATTACGCTGCTGCTTTCTAATCCCCTTTGAAGAGTTGTCACTTATTTATCCTATTTCCTACTATAGTACTTGTTTTCCTATACAGAAGAACAAAAATGTATTTCTCAGTTGGCACTGCCTTCAGTTTTAATAAAAAAGTACAATACAATCAGACAGAACAAAAATAAAGCCTTCACAAGGACACTTTCGAGTTGTAAATTTGGATGTGAGCATCTAATTTAAGCACACATAGAAAATCAACTTGTCACTGCAAGCAGCAGGGAGGTTTAAAGTTGCAGACTGACACAGACTAGTTATACAAACACGCACAATTTGATTTTGTGACATGAGACTACAGAATCATCTCAGCAGGTGCCTGCACAGAGCAAGCTTGTGGCAGTGGAGACAGGCAGTGCAGACACACTGAGTATGGGGTAATGCTGAATTCACTCATGATAATAGAATGAAAGTGTTTATTCTTTTCTGAGATAGAAACTTGGAGTCTGCCTGTCTCAATTCTCTTTACTTCAGAAATTTTTTAACATGAACGCACATGTATTTCTGCCAGAAGGTTACGTTTCTCCCTTTCAAAACTGTGTGTGTTTAACTCGGCAAAAATGAAGCTGGGGCAAGGAAGAGGGATAGAAGGTATATTTTTTTTTTTTGCCCTGAGAGTCTCTAGGCTAATTTACTCAGGTATTTTGCCCAAAGATATGGGTCCTTTCATGAGGAGTACTGGAACCTATCAGACTTCCTGTGAAATCCTCGTCTTCCTCCTCCTCCTGCCCCTGCAGCAAGAAATTAGCCCCTTGAACACTTAGCTTTTAATAAACCAAAACCAAAGTTTTCCATAGCAAAGGAAAATGTGGCCTTGTTTCATTTAATAACTGAAGCAGAGAAATCCATAGGCTTCCCTACTGCACCTATATAGATCCTTTGGAAAAATGGACAGCAGGGAAGGCTAAAAAAGCATACATCCCCAGATCTGTTTTTCCTGTGCCTGAAACTTACAGGTAAAAGATAGCACGGTAAACATCAGAGAGTATAGACACTGTAATGTATACTAAATTAATATAGTGAAGGCTGGGTCAAGGACTCTCAACTTGAGGCATCTGGGAAGTAAGATTTGAAGCCATTGCTCTATAGGAAGCCAGAAAGCAAGAAGAGTGGCTCCCTTTTTAGTGCCTCAGGCAAACGGAGTAGGGAAGGTGGGGTGTCTGTAAAAGAATGTACTAGGTTTCTTCTTGTGCTTTTTCATGGGTTTTGAATCAGGAATCACAAGGAAAAAAAGGAAACCTTGTTATTAAATAGGCAGTTTTGATCCAGGGTATGGATTCAGAGCACCTTTCTTTCCCTTCTCCCCGCATACAGACAGCACACTCACCTGTCCTCAGCCCATAAATTACCCACTCTCTCATTCTGCCTAAGCAAAGAAGGGGGACACATCCCTCTTTGTGTGCCCAGCTGGGATTACACACTCTGGCAGCAAAGCTGGAGAGGACAAAGCTTGGCTAGGGAGACATTCCCCCAGTGCAGGGATCGAAATGGGAAGATGTTCCCTGCTTAATAGAGAAAGCCACAAGAACTTTTGCACCCACTCAACAGCTCCCACCTCATCACACAACCAATCACAAGGCACAAGATCCTCCTTTATAGAAACGGCAGAGGGATGCAAATGGAACAAAGGAAAACACTTCCCACTCTACCCCACGTGTGTCATTAGTATGAAAGACACTCACTGGTCTATCCTGTCACCTGGAGAGAAGTTTGATTCATAAAATCAGATAATTAAATATTCTTCATCACGACTGGCTGCATCATTTTGAACCTCTTCCATTGTTCTTTTCTTCATCACCCCCACTGTTTTTCCAGTATCTAGAATCTGGAAAAAGCCGAAAGCCTTTCATCTTATCAGGCGTGGTTTATTGCCCCCTGGTTACACAGTAATTTTGGTCTCCACTCCATGAAAAGGTCATATGATGGGGTATCAGCTCAAGAATTGTCAGTTTCGCTGGACAAATAAGGCAGGGACTGCCAATACAATTATAAGAGCCTGATAAGGAAGGCACAGAGAAGAAGCAGCAGGAAAGAGAGAAACGACCATAGCAATTTAAAAGGTGAGGGGCAATCCCAGAAGAAGGCAAGAAATGCCCCTGGGGGGAGAGAGAGGGAAGGAACAGGAGTGTATCTAACCACATTCTTCCCAGAATAAAAATTAACAAGAAGATAGAAGTGGCTCAGGAGAGGAATCACAGGTATTCACCCTCATTAACCAGGAAATCTCCCACTGTGCTGGATGCCTAATTGGGAGGTGTAAGCAACTGGTGGGATGATTATCAAGCTAGCTTGCCTCATAGCTCAGGGTGGAAAGAAAATAATGTTTTCTCTTTAGAAGTATAGGCGAGGGGGTAAGAGGGCACTAATTCCTATTCCTACATGTGTCGCAAGGGCCATCTCTTTTTCTCTTGTGACTGATAAGATGGGTTGATGTTGAAAAGCACCTGCTTGGAAAGCTCAAAGGGTTTTCACAATAGGAGAAAAGAGAATCTGAACCAAAGCTGATGGCTAGGAGGGATGGCTGAAGGAAAACCTGGGAACTGCTGGTGAGGAAGCTTTTCGTATGTGACATCTCCTTGTATGCAAGAGAAGTTTACAGGTTGTCTCTCTTGCTAGTAAATGGCCCGAGGGACAAGTATTTGTCCTGCCAATTATTTTCTTAACTCCGTAATGGTACAACTCCAGTGGGCTTTTTGCAGGTTTCAGCCTGAAAGCAGAAAAGGAAGGTAACTTCCCCACAAATAGGATTTACCTACAAGAGGCAATGCTTCCCAGGGCATTTTTCTCCTGGGTCTGCACAGGAGTACACCTCCCCCTGGAATGGCTATACGATTGTTCAGAGTTCCGTAAACACGAGAGGCAGGGGGAATACTCAGCACTGGGTGGGGTTGGTAAGACTTCTAACGCCCATTTCTAACACTGGCTTCCCCAGGCGCAGGGAGTGCAGGTGTTGGTGCCAGGGTGACCAGCAGCGAGGAGCAGGCGTGTGTGCAGGGCTGTGGGTCGCCTTTGTTTCTCCTCCCAGCGCTGCCGGGGTCACCCGGGCATGGGTGGGGAGCGACGGGCGCCATCGCAGCCGCGTGTGCCTCGGGCCGCTCCGGGACCCAGGGCGGCACGACAGCACTGCGCGTCCCACGGCCGCTTTGGCACCAGCATGACGGACCCCCGGGCGTGTGCTGCACAGAGGAAGCCCGGCCTGTCCTTCTCCATTGAGGAAATCTTAAAGAAGCCTTCTGCCAGCGCTGCCCTGAGCAGTGAAACCAGGAACAGGAGTAGCTACGCTGAGAGACCTCCGTCCCTAAAAGCAGGGTCACCGGTGGCCTTCAGTAAGTACCGGTTATAACACTTAATGAAAATGCTCCTTGCTTTTTGATCCCTAAGGCTCTCCGGTTTAATTATGTAGAATTTTTATTCTTCAACTTTTGCAGGAATTTGGGATTTCCCTTATCAGGTACAAACCATTCATTATATATACTGAAATAGTATTTTTAAAATAATTTGCTTTCAACCTCACAGTAGATTGGACTCTGGGGTTTCGTACATTGTACGTGTACGTGTACATTTTGTACAATGTCATTGGAGAGGTGAGTATGCAACCTGAAAAATTATTTCAGGTAGCTCTCTTCAGTGAGGAGTGCTTATTGTAAAATATACGGCATCTTTCCTTTTAAAAGTTATCTGGTAGAGTGGAAAAAGACAAATTAGGGTGGAAAAAGACAAATAAATGCTTGCCATAAGAAGGACAGGTATTCAGACTCAGGAAGCAAGCTTGAGACTGCTGCAACTTAACAAAATTTTTGGAATTTTGCTTATATCAAGAGTTGACTGTTGTCTGGAATTAAAGCCAAATCTCATATCAGCACCCTTTTCTGATGGTAGCTGTAGGAGTGTTAGAACCCAATTGCTAAAATAAGAAAAGAGAAAGCATACATGTTTAATCATTTCTTATCATCATGGACACTAGGTTCTTCCATGAACTAAATAAAAACGGCTAGTAGAAAACTTGCATGACTTTGATCTTAGCAAACCAGCTGGTGCATTAGACTTTTCGACTTCAGTTTCCACAGTTTAGTTACTTTGGCCTTGAGTGAACTTTTGCCCCCATAGAAATTGTCTCCTTTTGTTAAACAAAGAACAACATCCAGCATTTTCTAGATTTAGTATTTTTTCATCTTTTTCAATCTGCATTTTCCATGAAAAAGAGATATTTTATGTATACAACCAGATCCACTTAAACAAAAAATCACCTGTAGTTTTGACACAAAATTTTCACTCACTTCTCACTCAACTGCTTTCAACAAAGCTTAATGCTGCACTTCATTTTTTGTAACATAGAGAGACCCTTTTGTGGATCAGGACCCCATTTCCACCCATTAGCAAGGGAGAGACTTTTTCCAAAAGCCTTTCAGTCCAAGAAACCATTGCCTATTTGCATAGTTTCATCTCTTTTTATGTCCAAACTGGATATGGACCTGGACTGGAAAGCAAATAAGACCTAATGGTGAGGGAAACTACTCACTAGTGTAACATTATTTACTGGAGTTGGACTCAAGCACCCTAACACTGACTCTCAGTCATGAGAGTCCAATCTTTGCACAAGATTTGGACTTCTTTTTGTTCATCTGTGACAAAGGATAACGTGTCTCCTTACCACGTGGCAGTCAGCCCACCATTCATCTCACAGCATTGGGACTGAATATACCACTGCTGCCTTTGTCCCAGTAACTGTAGCTTTCCATGGAAACTTGGGTATGGGGAAGAGAGATAGCATTCTGCTGATTTTTTCCCCGGAACCATAGGATAACTGAGTTTTGGGGGGACCTCTCCAGGTCATCTGGAGGTACAACTTCCTGCTCAAAGAAAAACCTGATTCAAAGATAAAACGAGATTGCTGAAGGCTTTGGCAGGCATTGCTTGCATGTTTCGCCGCTAGTACTGTTGGAGGACTGGAGCATTTGGAAGTGTCCTTAAGCTGCTTTTGCCAGATGGCACTGGACAACCAGTCCTGAAAAAAGCAAGAACTGGGTAGTTTGTAGGAGTGGACAAGGACATGGCAGATGCTGCTGCTGGTGCCGTGGGGCCCAGGTGCCAGGTTGTGAAGGGGGAGAAATGCTGCTGTGAGCTCTGGCAGTGTGGTTTTGTTAGCTGAAAGTCCTCTACTGAGGGCCCGTGGCAGTCACTTTGTGCCACTGGATCCAAAGTGAGACAAATAACACCACTGAAAATTCAGTCAGTGCCTGTTCACAGCATGGACCACAGAACTGCATTTCAACAACATGAGAGTGTTCTTTGGGAACAGAGACAGGACCTTTTTATATTAAGTCTTTTCCACAATCAATGCCTTGAACCCCAGTTTCACTGGGTGTCTTAGCTAAGTGTGTCTTGGTCACTGCAAGCACAAGGGTCTCACAAATCTGCATGCAGGACATGGTGGGTTCCTGGGACTGCGCTACTGCACTGCCAGTGCAACCTTACCCCAATTTGCTCCACCTGAGCATACAGTCAGTTTTTTATCTTAAAAGCAATGCAGGCAGGCCTTGCCTTTGGCTTTGCTTCACCACCTTCACGCCAGAGAGAGACTGTAGCTGTAGCAAGAGAATATAGTGACTCTCCTCTCTCCTGCTAGAAAGCAAGGCTGGATTCATAAACTTAAGGGAATGTAGAATATTAACTAATGAAAACAGTATATACATGTGAAGAGTCACGTAATTGTTACTGGAAGTGGGAAAACAGGAAAGCTGTAGAAATCTTCCAAAATGTTGTTGCACTTTGTTTTTGCAAGTGATACAGGAATTAAAAAAAAAAATGAAAATAAAACTTTTTCACTATTTGTTTCTTACCTAACAATGTGGTACCTAATTTTATTACCCTTTGCTTTCTGAGCATAACTGTGATTTATTCAGATAAGTTATATTTATTTCAGAAGTACAATACCCTGTGCTGTACATCATGGGATAATTGCTGTATTCCATCTAAGTCATTCAGCTTCATGCCACATGACACTGTCATTAAAAAAATTGTGTAAATAATCAGCCACATCTAGCGTGGCTCAGTGCTGGCCAAGGTCAGGGAACTGAAATGAGCTCGGGAACTTGCTGGAAATTCCAGGATGGGTTACAAATCCAGCTGCTTTTTCGTAACAGTTCGGCAGCAGCGAAGAAGGAAGTATTACAGGTCAGGGCTTAGTTATATCTTACTATGGATTTTAAGAACATTCCTCACAATCCCATGTGGTATTTATCTGAGCAAAGCCATGATTCATATGAGAGACAGGAAGATCCATATGGTACCACATAGGCTACTATAAGGTAAATACTGAGGCCAGAAATTACCATCTGATGTAGACAGTCTCAGTACCAAGATCATACTTGTCCTGGAGTCTAAGTCTAGTCATTATGATCTGAGGAGATGGGTAGGACCAGGGGAGCAGAAGATGCAGAATGTCAGAAATTGTTGGACTTGGTGGTCTGATGTTTGGACTCGGTGATTTTAAAGGTCTTTTTAAACCTATGATTCTAAATGAGGGGTGCAAACCAAGATTCCCAAGAAAACCCATGGGTGCTGGACCAGAGGACTTTCAGAAGTTGCTTCTAACAAATTATTCTGAGTCTCTGGCAAAAAGGATGTTGTGAGGTACAGTGCAAGCCTCTCACAAAAAGCTGGGGCTTGATCATGTATGGGAACACCTCTGGGCCTCCTAAGTTCATATGTTTTTGTGAGTGTAATTCCAGTGGGACTTGGATTAAGGTGTGCAGTATTCTCTTTGAAGTTTGGCTTCCAAGTTGTGGTGTTAGTCAAAAGGGAGTTCACTGCGCAAACACAACAGCTAGAGGACCTGGAGCTGCAGTTGTTGAAGCCTGTTGAAATCACTGAAAGACTCTTACCAAATTAAAAATAAATAATGGACAAGAAGACATTTTAGTATGCAGTCTGTGCTTGTCCTCTCAACCTTTTGTCACAAAGCCTACAAAGGGTAACCATGGCCTTTGCAAGGAACAGCAACACTCAGTGAGTGCTGATCTCCTCCCCTGTGCCAACACTTTAATTTAAAACACAGAAGAATATCAGGCCTATTTCAGAAAAACAAAATTGTTCTGAAATTCTGGGAACCTGACTTTAATGTACTTGAAATTACATCTGAAGTGGTTGTTCATTACTCCCCTGGTTTCTGCCAGTGAGGTTTCACCAACAGGAGATGCTTTATCAAGTCACGGAAAGCTTGGGATGAGAGTGCTACACCTGGGAAATTAATAGTGAAAGCAGTAACAGATAGGGTAATTTCGTCATTCTGTCTGTTATGCTCCATCATGTGAAGGATAAGCCAATTAATAGGAATACAACCACCATTTAACACACAAATGTCAATATGATGATTGTTCACCTTTAGCAACACTCCACCCAGCTTTATCACTAAAGAGGAAACAAACTAAAGGAATCTAACTGAACAGATACCATCTGGCCAATAAGACCAATTGACCCCACCTATTACAAGGAAAACCAATAAACCTGGAAAGCAAAAAAATAGGAAAGAAAGAAAGAAAAATACGTAGAAGACATAGAAAAACAACACCATACAAAGATGCTTTTGTTTCTCAGGGATAGACTCTTCCCTGTTCACAGCTTTAGTAAGACCCTAAAATCATAAACCTTTTGCCTCCCCCGGTCTGTCTCTCTCCAGTGATTACGCAACAAGTCTTAAATGAAACTTAGGTCATCTGAAATAACCTCCTGCTTTCAAAGTGAAACCCTACTATCTTGCCTGAAATTGTCCATCCTTTCCTATGCAACTGAAAGTCAAGACAAAAAGACCATTTTGAGCCACAATTCAAAGTAATTTCTGTGCAGGACAGTAACAAGTATCTCATGTTGTGCTAGGCTGAAATGTCATTGCCTTCCCTGGGGAAGAAAAAAAGAATAAATAACAACAACAACAACAAAAAAAAAAAAACAAACAAAGAAAAAACAAAAAAAAACCCAAAAAAAAAAAAAAACAAAAAAACAAAAAAAACCAAAACAAAAAAAAACCAAACAAACTAAAGAAAACTGTGATCCCTGGAGGAAGTTTTGCCTCATGCCAGTTCATAGCTATTTTTCAGAGCTCCCTGCTGGAGTCACATGAATGTGTACCAAAAAAAAACCTCAAGCTGGCCAAAAGAGCAACCACTTCAGGCAGTCTGTTTTCTTGGTGAGAACAACAAACACCAGAGAAGGTTGCAATACAAACAGAATTAGACTCCTAACTCTCAGCTCTAAACTCAGTATCATCTGCCTTCAAGCTTATCCTACAGAAAAACCCCTTGATTAATTTAGCCTAAATTTGAGGTACTTCTTTGATCTCAAACAACTCCTCCAAAGATCCAAAGATCCTCCCACTCCTTTTCACTAGTTCACAAAGACACTGGCATTTTCCCATCTGCTTAGGACTGTCTTCCATTTCCTCCCTGTTCTTTCTACTTCAGTCTGTATCCATGCTCTATCCATGCTTATACATAACTTGTGGTCATCACTGGGGTATGTGAACGTCTTAGAGAAAACTTTTGGGGAGGAAAGTTGTATATAAAGAATAAAGACATGTGAAAAGTCTTCTGTAATTTAGGAAATGCTTATGTCATTCTTAGAAAGCTTTAATCACTCCCCATAAGAGCACCTTGCTTAGGTACCCTTACATTTTTCATTACTGTAGGATATAAGCATCATCACTTCTGTAACATATTAATTTTCACAGTATCACATCTAGCAAAGGAGTGCAACTAGTTCTTAATTTAAGGATGGGAGACTGAGATAGAAGTCCTGGGCTAAGAACCTATGCCAGTACTCATATCCTCTGATCATCTGTTACTTAACCCTTGCCTCATGCTAGTGACTGTTCCCAGGCCTATCCTTCTCCTTTATCCCACAGATATTGTTCAAAACCTCACCTGTTTTCTCACCAGAAAACTCAAAGTTAGTCGATAGTAAAGGAATAAAATGAGTCCCATTTTGCACAATATGCCTCAAACAGAGGTGGCCCAGGTTTTTAAGATCCACATGACTGTACACATGTAATTGTGTTTATAGGGTTACTCAAAGATTGGTGATATTTTAAATAGATAATATTTGAACAATTATTCTTTATTGAAATGAAGCTTTGGCTAATTTTTGGACCTCTTACAACTTTGTTTTCTTCATGTAAGTGTCAACCCTCTATAAAATTACTATTGTGTGAGCTCTTAGTGAAGGCAGAATCAGAATTGGGTACTTTGTCTCCAGATGTTATAATTATCATTGCTCCAAAGCTGCTTTCAAATAAAGCTTGTTTGTTTGAGAAAATAAATCTCTAACAAGNATACGTAAAATGTATATTAAAAAGTGGAGTCTATTCCAGCACAGCCGGTAGTGGTTCACACCTGCTGCGATTTAGATATGAGAAGGGAGAGGGGACCCACAGGTGCAGCAAACCCTGGAGCCTAGATGAGGGAGACTGCTCAGGACTGCAGTCCATTATTACATGAGGCTTTTAATGTTCATTTGCAATAATAGCAGACAAACCTGTACTGTCATATTTGCTCCCAGGCCATGCAAACTATGAAACCTAAATTACCCAATGGGTACATTGTGTTTATGTGTTGCCTTTCACTCTAGCTTTCCAAGCAAAGAAATCCAGGCGGGGAGGAGAACTAGAGCAAATTGTAGGTTTGCCATTAAAGCAGCACACAGATATCCTGTCTCTGAAGAGTTAACTGAGCCCTGATTGCAGCTATCAAAGGCAGCACATCAAACATTCAGCATCAGGGTTTATGGCAAGGCTGTAATATAGAAAAGAGAGATGGAGAGTGGGGTCTTTGGTGTAACTCTCTTGGGATGTTAACAGCCACAGATAGCCCATTGCTGTAAACCTCAAGGCTTCCCAGCGTGTTATATTTCAGTGCATGGCTTTGCAAGGTCTGCTTACATTTATAAGGAGGAGTAAGAACTCATATGACATTCATGAGGGCACAGAAGTCATCTGGAAGATCTTTGTGGTGCCCCTGCTGCACACTGAGGTAATGATATTAGTAATAAGGCAACACCATGGCTGAAGAAAGATTGTGGCTTCTGAGGCCAATTTCCTCAGCACTTGGGGTCAGGTGTCCTAGCACATGTCATCACTGGTTGCTGCTGAGTTTCCTTAGAGATTGTTTATAATGTCCATGCTCAAATCTAAGCTAATGTTACAGCTGCACTTCATGAAAATAGGCCAACGCACGCTTATCCTGTTTGTCCTGTCAACAAGAGCATGCAGATGATTTCAAAAAGATGAGTTGGCTGTCAGTACCTTCCTAGGTATCACCAGTGTCACCTGTCACAAAGGCAGAGGGGAAATGTTGACAGCCCAGGCAAAGGATGCCTTTAGAATTGTCCAATGCCTAAGTCAGAGCAGCAAGCAGCCCAGATGGAGAAGAAAGGACAGAGGGACCTGAACTGGGGAAGACTAACTTTTAGCCTATTCATTGGACAGTTTTCCTATAGAGTTGATGTACCTACAGAGATGTTTAAGAAAGGACCAGACTTTTTTAAAAAAAAAGCATTTGGCATCCAGCAAATTCCATGGCAATCTTGTTGACAGATTTTCAGAGCAGCTCAATATCCACTTTTCTTCCAAGTTCTTCAAAAAATGCAGCCACTAATTTAGATACTGACAGGGAAGCTGAGATTTCTCGATCTTTTGGTTATGTCTCCTTATTTTTACAGTCTTTTTTAAAAAATCTATCATAGGCACCACTGAAAGTTTTAAGGTGGAAGGAAGCAGAGAACAGGTAAGATTTGGGGGTGAAATTTACTGAGATCCCATGTCTGCAGCATGGGGTAGTCTTGGCATTGAAGTACAACACAGAAGGATTAGGGCTGTTTTAAATATGATCAGGTTTGAATGGTACAATATCCAGACCACTTTTTTCACACAAACTGGAAGGCGTGCTGAACAGTGGCTGCTTTATTCAAAGCTGTCTTGTCCTTCACAGATTCCAGCAGCCGGAGTCAGTCTGACTGTGACTTACCTTCAGCCAAAATGCTCCTTCCCACCACGTGTGCTACACCCATGGCCAAAGCAAGGAGAGTGCAAGCAGCTCACTGCAGACCTACTGCCCACCCAGTGTCCCTCATGGTTGAGGACATGGGATGTGAGCGTCGGGAAGGCAAAAGAAAACATGAGGAAGAGGAAGATCAGCTATGTGGTTTCCCAGTGGACCATTCACTTAATGGTGAGTGCCTCTATATCCAGACTTTCCCCTTCAATGCCCCAAAACACAGCTGTTATCTTACAATTATGTCCATGGCAATACCAAGCAACAGACATCACGAATGTTTCCATTGGCTGAGTCACAGTAGATGGTGATAGCTCCTGGATGAGTCACAAGAGATGGTTCTTCATTCATGCCATCAAAGACTGAAGAGCCACTATTTGAGCAGAAGTTCCAGCTCAGTCCTACCAATTCTACCAATGTTAGTGGTAGGGACTGCTTTGGGTGTTTATTGCCCTCTTGTGTGGGATGTGAGGAGTTACCACATTCTGTGCCTTGCTGCCAGGGTTGTGCAACACCCATTTCCTGGCAAATGTGCATTGCACAATGTGGATAGAGAGGCTGGTGAATAAACTGAGTCAGCTCAGTGTGTTCTGTACACCTTGGACCCACTGTACAGGTGGTGAAGAGGTCATCAGCATGCGCACAGGCAAACTGGTGACATGCACTAGATCTGGCAGGATGTGTCAGGCACAACTTCCAATTCTGGCCGTGTTGATGAATCTGATAATTTAATTAGTTATGAGCACTGGTAAACAGCCGTCTATCTCTTAGCCAAAGCACTGAGCAATACAAGTATCCTTTTCCAATATGTTGCACAGACTTTAGACCAAGCAGGATATGTGGTACCTGAACAAGATAAGTTCCTAACAGACAGATGGCAATTAATTAGCAGTATGTGACAAAAATTCCTCTAAGTTCTTTGAGTTTGAGGAAAAGTAAATACAGACAGTCATACATACACTCCAGAAAACAGGTTTGCAGCAGCAGCAGAAGAGTGTTTTTTGCATAGTTTGTTTATTATTTACTCCAGGGAAAGTAAGGCATTTCATTTAAGTCCATTGAAGGTGGCAGATATGGGGTTACTCAGCTGGCTTTCCTGAGATCCACACATCATCCTTGCTCCATGCTTTGCAAGCTGGCAGGAGAAGCAACACTTTCTGTGAAATATATTTGAAAGAAAATCGCTGTTTCTGCCACTGCTGCCATGGTATACAGGAGTCTTTTGACAAGCTGCTGTCACCTCCTCCTCCTGCATGAGACAGCCATCAGTCTTGATGCAGGGAGAAGCCTTGTCAGCTGGAAATTTTAGCTTTCCTCTGCCCTGTAAGCTGCACACAGCTCATGACAGAAGGGCTAAATCATGTTGCCTCCTCATAGAAGAGCCAGGGCTGTATGTATCTGGCTCTCGGAGTTGCCTCTGAGTATAAAAGTAAATATTCACATATGAGGGAGTCTCCAGCCAGGAGGATCATATCATAGCTGGGAGGTGGCTATCCTGACTTGGCACTTAGCCTCATTGACCAGCACCATGGTGGGTACCAGCCTCATCAGTAAAGCAGGGGAGGAAGCATGTAATTATCTGCACAAAACTGAGCCAACATGAGCAGCCCCCTTCAATGGCAATGTGTATTTTAAAGGCATTTTAAACAAAATCCCTCTGGTCGCAGCGAGGTTTTGAAGCCAAGCAGAGGTTTAATGATCTGCCATTTTCTAGGCTACTGGTTCCTGCAGTTGCCGAGCCTTTGATAGAAACTGACTGAAGGAGGAGGGAGAATCCTAAAGCAGTGGATTGACATTTTCCCCGTGGTGTGCAAACAATGATGTTTTGGATCCCGCTCATGCACT
>VZTT01003618.1:51435-146535 GCA_013400855.1 Buphagus erythrorhynchus
CAAATCTAAGCAGGGCCTGCTTAAATCAGGTGGCTTAGGCTTTTGACCAGTTAAGTTCAGAGTATCTGCAAGGACTGAGACTTCACAGCCTCTCCTGGCCCGCATCAGACAACCCTCATGATTAAAACATTTTTTGCCTGTTACGTAACCAGAATTTCCCTTGCTTCAACTTGTAGTCATTGATCTCATCCTTCCACTGTGCACCTTCAAGAAGAATCTCTATTTCTACAAAGTTCATATGTTCCAAATTACTCCAAGTCTGACCTAGTAATAAAGCAGATCTGCAAAGGACAAATGAGCCTGATACTGAATTTAAAGGAGCTATACTGCTTTATCAGCGTGGGCAATCTGGCCCTTCCAATGTCAACAGTAAGGCAATGTATAGACAGCTGTATCTCTAAGCATCTGAAAATGCTGACATATTTAGCTGCATCATATTTTCAGGCTTGGTTTCAGCAGTCAGCTAACCTGCAAATGACTTTCACAGAGCATAAAAGCACACTTGAATATCCACAGCTTTTACATAAAAAATATCTCAGGAAACTCAGACAGAGTCTTATTTCTCCAGAGACTCTAGAGCCACGTTTGAAAAGCCAAAGTTACACTTCCAACACTTCCTAGTCTTACATCTTCCACCCACATTCTTTATTAGACTGTAATTCTGAATGCTGTTGTTTGCTATGGGATCTCTAAGCTGAGGTCCCAAGGCAAAGGGAACTATCAAAGCTACAGTCAGAAAAAGTTTCATCTTGCAAGAGAAAATGTTGACATAGAGTCCCAGATTTTTTGCATTTCTTAATAGATTTTTTTTAATTAAAAATAGAATGACTGATTACTTATTTAAAAAATACTTTTCTATATTCCCTGCTGGAAAAAGCCTTGATTAGTTCACAGAAGTCTATTTTGTTAGCAATTTGATTTCATATCTAGTTAAAATCAAAGTTTGTCCTTTAGTCTCTACTGGCCCATAACTGACCTCATGTTCCTGTATTTTGTTCAATCTGATGAGTTTCAGCTTTGCAAAGTCTGGTTTCAGTAGCACTGAGCACTGTGCAGACTCTCCCCTTACATAAGAGTCTCGTCTATAACATAGTTCACCTTTCTAGAAGGAAAAATGTGGAGGATTTAGAGTGAGCTGATAGGGAGTTTCTTTTGCTCATCACCACATTTTTTGGGTCATTTTTCATACCCAAGAAGCTGGTATGAGACACCAGAAGCTCATGTGCCTCTCTCTGAAGCCACACTCACAAGTCCTGGACATTTCTCAGGTGCCAGCCAGACAGAATGTAGTAAGCTATATAGTAAATATGACGTGAAAATCATCCTAACAAGAAACAGCATTGTGAACTGGGAACCCTGTCTTATCTACAGGAGATGTAGTGTCCTAAGAT
Organism: Buphagus erythrorhynchus; assembly: GCA_013400855.1. Classification (NCBI taxonomy): domain Eukaryota; kingdom Metazoa; phylum Chordata; class Aves; order Passeriformes; family Sturnidae; genus Buphagus; species Buphagus erythrorhynchus. Next base: position 52,827 of record VZTT01003618.1, read on the forward strand.
TTCTATCGTCAGCACTGATACTTCGCTTTTCTTGCATATAGCAATGAACCCCCTTTACAGTAATTGTCTGAGAAGGTTCAAGTAAATGTAATCAGGGCTTCTTAGAAGGTGTCCTTTATATCTTCAGCATAAATGCACATGAATATTTCTCATTTCAATTGTCTGCCCCATTAGTGCCAGCAAGATTCAGTGGAAATAACATTTTTCTCTTGAGTCTGGAGCCAGTGCTGCAGTTTAGTGAGTAGTACTTTGGTAGGCTGGTAGAAAGTCTAATGATACAGTTTTAACTGTGTTGGACATCAGCTTTGTTAGGCTGTGTCTGAGACATGATAGTATTGACAGTGTTTATGATAAATGACACTCCTCAATTATTCTTGCATGACGGGTTTCCTTTCAAAGTCCTCAAAAGATTTAGAAAAGATGAAATATTCACAATGGTATCATGTCCATGCTCCTTCCTACCAAGTTGCTGAACAGAATATTTTAATCCTTATTTTCTGTGTCAACAGAGTCTCAATGAGGTTTCAATTACAGAATGAAAAATGACATTTTCGGGTTGGCACAGAGCCCACTTTATATTGGCTTAGGTGTTAAGGTACCTTTTCACTGTTTTAGCCCTCCAAAGGATGCTAATGGCTGAACACAAGGGGGAAAAGGTACCAAGTCTCTTTGAGGGGCTAAGCTAACCTTGNCTAAGCTAACCTTGTCTGGTTAATTGCTCCCATTAGAAAGTGTATGTTTGTAGTTACATAGTATAAATTGTTAATTGTCATCAAACCATGGAATACCAAAAGCAGCCATTCAGAATAGCAATTTTCTCTTAACAATATGGTTTCATTGACAATTACTTCAGGTCACTGAGTAGCAAGCTCATCACAGTCACTAAAATAGTGTTAGGATTTTAATGCACCTATCAGACACAGTTCTCCAAGCTCAGTAGAAAAAACCGTGTGATTCACAGTGCTTGGAGTGTGGCTTTTTGTGCTGGCCACTCAGTGTCAGCTGGAAGATACTCCATTTGTGCATCAGAGAAGATTCCAGCTTTGGGGTGAGGCTGAACTCCACATTGTGCAGCTGCTTTTTCCTCTTCCTTGCAAGACCTTCAGCATCATTTCAGAGCAACCAAGACCTCATTCTAACTTACATCAGGTGCTATACAGAGTTCATGATCTGAATAAATCCTGGTGTGGGAGGGCATTTTCAAAACACAGTAGGAGCGTTGAGGGAAGTACTTTTTGTGATCACACCACAAAAGGTGAAGCAATGGAGTAGTCTAGAAGTCTCCTTAGGAATTTAGAGCACCTAAATTTCTGCAGGGCTTTAAGGCCTTATTCTTAAGGTTAAGTTCTATAGGTTAAGCTTGTTTAACTTTAGAAAGTCCCCACGCCACAACGGTACAGTCAGAAAAATACCTTTCTTTGCAACTGCAAAGTTAAATTGCTGGGTATCCCTGCTGCTGTAGGAATAGTATGGGAAGAGAACAGCAGTCAATCAGGGGTCAATGGCTGGTCCAACACTGAAGGACTTTGGTGACAAAATCATTGCAGAGCTAGTGTGGTTAAAATAGATGGGCATTTGTAGCTGTTGGCACGTGGTGGATCCGTGGAATTAGCAGTGCAAATGGACACTTTTGACTCATTCTTTAATGATAAAGGAGTTCATTAACATTGTCTGCTAGAGAATGTCAGGAGCCAGTCACCTATGATAAGTACATGTCTAGAAGGTGTTGTAAGTGCCATCCCAATTGCACAGCAATTTACAGAAATTGCTGCATCTCTGAATCTTCTTGTGGTCCTTTTCCTGTAAAAAGTATTACATCTTTCCTTGTTTTTCACAGCTGAGAGGAAAGGGAAACGAAGAATCCGGACAACGTTCACAGCTGAGCAGCTGCAGGAACTGGAGAAAATTTTCCAAGTGACTCACTACCCAGATGTCCATATTCGCAATCAACTGGCAGCAAAGATAAACCTCCCAGAAGCCAGAGTTCAGGTACAGTGTGCCTCCAAAAGGCTATGTTCACTGCAATTCATTCATTATTTGGAGTGCGTTCTTAATATTTTATGCCTGGGTGGCAATGCTAATGAGATGTGACCTCTCTCTTACCCCCCAGACAAGGCCAATATCACTGCTCTCTTTTTACAAATAGGGAAAGACATATTTGACACCCAGCTGTGACTAACCAAATGGAATTAATCAAAGGGTTAACAGGAGCTCTAAGCACACTAAATGCATAGCAAATAGGAGTTACAGATGGTTATGAGCAACCTGTTGGACTCTGTAGCAACAGAGCAGCTATTTATGAAGATATTTATTAATCATTTATCAACCATTTATAGGCTAATATTCATCCAGTACAAACTGTCATCCACATCCATTTTCCACAGGGTCTCAAAAAATGTGAAAATAGTTGCCAAAATGGAACTGCTTCTTAGTGTTCTGTATTTTGATATCACAGGCTGTAAATGCCCTGGCTATAATTTCAGTGCACAGAAACTGATCCGGTTTCCCCCAGATGTAATATAATGTTGCTGACTGAGCTAAAAATTGATCCCAAATTCTTACTGCATAGGAAATCTGCCACATTAAAATATATATACACTCTGTATCAGCATTTGGTGTTATCTACCAGGCACTGTAGTGATGATTTTTGCATGGGGCAGTTTATGCACTTGCCCCAGTGCTATAGTTATTGGTGTACTTCTTTGCATATATCTGTCTCTGACAATCAAAGTTCAACACAGAGCTGTTTATTGACTACGACATGCCTGGGACTATTGACTAGCCATGATAATATTGCTTCATCATTAGGTGACAGGGAGAATTAGACCTGCATTGCCACAATATGCCCATTAGCAATACCAGTACACCAACAATGCATTTCCAATGGCATAAAACACGAGCTGGGCTGCCCGTCAGTGTTCTCCACAGAGCAATGAATTACATGAAAGAACTGGACATGTTTCTGTTTAAAAAGAATTTAATCTGTATGGGGAAAAATAAAAATTAGTTATTATGGGAAACATCAACCTGAGATGTAAATGAAAGAAGTAGAAAGTCCCTCATGTAAGTGCAAATGGCAAATTCCCAATTCAGACAGCGTTACACATGGCACAGGAAATTCTGTCTTTGACCTCATCCTGGCTGATAAAGGGAAATCAGCCACAGAACTAAAAATCAGCAATAACTTAGGTTCAAGTTATAGTTTTGATTGACTGCATTTGTCACACGAATCAAATAGCACACTGAGAATTTGCATATGCTCTTGCTACTTTGAAATAATAGTTTTGACAAAGCTAAAAGCTTTATGTAAGTCAAATCACCTCAGAAATATAACTTAACTGTCAAAAAATTAAGTGAACAACCATTCAGTGACCAAATGAAACCCTTCATAACTGTGAAAAATCTTGTGTCCTCCAGTCAAGGAAAAAAGTTATGATTGCTGTGAAACAGCTTAAGTGGATAGATGAAATTGTATAACTGCATGTGTTACACAGAAGAATTAAGAATCCTCTATGAGTAAACATGGAAGAAATTATAAAAAATAAATAAGCAAAGCAGGAGAGTGCAGGCCAAAGCTTTGGTCAGAAAAATTAGGGATCAAAAATTCAATAAAAGTCGATTAAGAACAAAAAAACAAAACCCAAAGTGATCAATTATATTGATCTGTTACTTTATAGAAACAGTAGGACTGTCAAGGATAATGCATAAATGGCAAGATGTTCAGCCGTAATTTCTGCTCTATCCTTGGAAATATGTCAGGTAAGGGGGCAATGCTTTCTATAAGCATAATGTTGAACAGCAGCTGCTACAGACAGATATTTTTCAATCTACAAATCTAAGTAACTTATCTCCAGTGGTTGTTAAAAAGCTGCCTGAGAAGCATTTTGAGTCATAAGTGTTGATATTTAATCAGTTCTGGAGCATGAGAGACATTCCATTCCAGGGACCTTGAAGAGATCTAATGTTGTGTCAGCATTTAAAGGGTAAACAGGACAACCAGGTAATGACTGGCCTGTCAGACAAACATTGATTTTTGGCAAAACTGTGAAAAGAACTGTATACTCTGTTAATGGAGAGTTAAAAAATAGATAACATATTTAATGCTTATCAGCACTGGTTCATGAAAATAGACACTGCCAAACTCATATTTTTATGGTGAGATTATTAGTGACAGTTTAAAACTGAAAGAAGGTAGATTTACTTTGTGTATGAGGAAGGAATTCTTCATGGTGAGATTGGCAAGACACTGGAACAGATTGCCCAGAGATGTTGTTGGTGTCCCATCATTGGAAGTGTTCACAGTCAGGCTGAATGGGGCTTTGAGCAACCTGGTCTAGTGAAAGATGTCCCTGCCCACAGGAGAAGCTTTGGAACTAGAACGTCTTTAAAAGATGCATTCCAACTGAGACCACTCTATGGTTCTATGATTTTGTGTATTTGATGGATAAAGGTATGGTATCTGCAGTAGACAGAGCATGAGGAATAGGTTTAAAACACAATAAAAAGAACTCCTGCTGAGTATTAAGAAATCATTTTAGGCATAAGGGTGCTGGAGAGCTGGTTGGGCAAAAAAGAGCAGTTTGGTCTGAGAAGTGTTAAAATCTTTGCCTTACTTACAAAAAGTAAGTCCATGAAGTGAGAACTTCATCCCATGTGCAGATTTTAGAAGGAGCGCTTCAGAGACTGAATGTTGGCTGGAGTGCCCCCTTTGCCCTCTGTCACTTTGTGAGTGTTAAATGGTGCTGTTTGATCATATAACTCCTGAATGGTAGAAAGGGAGAAGTTCGTACAGACTAAGCAGTTTCCAGACACTTGCAAACCCAGATAAACAAAACCGTCCTCTCAGTAACCCCAGATATTTCTAACTATCTGCAATATAGCAGCTAGCTATCAGCAATATAGCAAAGGACTCCTGACATTCCCATTACTTCTTGGGTGAGAGATGCAAAAATAACTGAGCTGCTCATTATTTGGCTTAAAATACATATGTATTTACAACCAATAGCACCTGGCTTCAATAACTAATACTTTGTGTTCATATGAACCACTTGCTTACCTTCTAACAGCAAGTCCCTTAGCAAGCTAGAAACTACAATTGAAGGAGGCTTCAACTTTCCACAGCAGTACAGCAAGATGCACACTGCAGCTGCACAATAAATACATGTATGCCTCTGCCAGAAGGCAGACTGGTCAAATCAGCTGACAGATGAAAGGAACTCCCCAGAGAAAATTAGTTGTCTGCTTTCCAGTGCAAAAGAGATGGGAGACAAAATACTCATATTTCTGAGTGATCCCCTTGGGTCTTTCACTTAGGTCCCTTATGTGAATTTCCAAATGCTACCAGCTAAATATAGGTAGAACCCTGTTACTGCATGTCCACTGATGACACACTTACTGCAGCCCAGCAAAATATCAAGGTGGATCTTTTCTCAGTCTGTTCACTTGGAATCAGGGTGGAAGAGCTTTGTCATGAAGTATCACACCTTCTAGGGGAAACAGAATGCTGTGTGCATTGACCACTGCACAGCTTTGACCACAGAAGGATCTGCTCTCCTCAGAAAGCCCTGGAAAACCTGGAATACTGTCTTTCCTTGAACAGGGTGATCCTATTTCCTCTGTGAGCCACAACAAAAAGCAGGATATCACGGTAGTCCAGAGATCCCATATGTTATGCAAAGTGTGAAAAGTCCTCTGTCAAACGCAGTGGTTTACTTTAGATTTGGCCCCTGGTTCTCCTGAGCTGGAGGTCAATATTTTCTGATGCTCAGAGTTTAGGGAAGGTAGTTGGCTGTGAGAAGTTCTCCCTTCCTATTCTGTTAATTTCTGTGCTTTTTCTTTCTTATCTTTATCCAGATCTGGTTCCAGAATCAGCGAGCTAAGTGGAGGAAACATGAAAAGTTCGGCAACTTTGGTGGCCTTCAGCATCTGACAGAAGTTGATTTTGTTCCTGCTCCCAAGTCAGATATCACAGTGAGTATTGGACATTTTGTATAAAGTCACTGAGGGAGAGCCAGCTATCCTTCACCAGGTAATCATTTCACCAGTAATCACATGGGAGTATCCCAGAGAAGGAGCACTGGAAAAGATAAAACTGGCAATATGTTGTCAGGAAATCCCACCATCAATCCACTGATCAAATAACACATTTCTTCATAGAATTAAACCTGTTTCGTAAATATTCTGTGAGGTGTTTCTTGTAGGGTGGTCCTTCCCCATTTTGCTTCTAAATCTGTAAATCATACTTTGATACAGAATGTCTTTATAATTGAAAAATTCCTGAAAAGGAGGACCTAAGGCATTTGCAGCCACAAAGCCATGTTCCTTTACAGGCAATATCTTCTTACAACATCCAGCCTTGGTTAGGCTGACCAGCACTTTTTGCCATTGACCTCTGCTTTAGCAGTCCAGGAGTGTTATTCTTTAGGCTGCCACACAGGCTCTTTCCCTGACAGGATTTTTTTCATGTCTAGAAAAAAGGCTATTTTGCTTTGTGTCCTGGGTGACAACACATTACTGGGTTTTAGGAAGTCTGGTTTTCTAAACTTTTCTTCTTAATTACTGAGCACCGGGGAAACAAGTCGGGTTGATTGTAAATCTCATCTAAGTGAAGTCCATATTGATTCACCTGAGACGATGCTTTTATTCTTGAAAGGCTCCTAGCTTGATGCCAAGAAAGCTCTCTGCTTCCCTTCCTGCCATGGGATACTACTCACCACTGCAAGGACAGCTGACAACTGCCTGGCTGCCCAGCATGCTGTCCTTTGCTCCCTACCACATGGAGCTGCTGCCATTCCCAAAACCATACTTGCTCTTCAATGTCCTGCCCCCTTACAGCTCGCTGCTACCCCACAAGTTGGAAAGGAGCAGTATCTGTGCCAGCTCCTCATAGAGGAGGACATGGGGCAGGGGGGGCTTTGGGGATGCCTTTCTCCCCACGTCTTCTGTGGAGGTGTGTGGATCCTCTCCTCGAACAAACCTGCTGGGATGATGGGTGGCAGTGGTGCCAGGTCACCGTGCTGGAGGAGTGCTGCCAGGAGTTGCTGCAGCCCAGTGGATGTGGGCAAGAGGCATCAGGGACCAGAAAGGAGCTCTTCATCTCCCTGAGGAACAGCAAGCTCTGTGGAAACCCAACCCTTCAACCAGGAGTCTCTCCCCAGTGGGACAGTGCACCAAGGAGCCCTGCAAACGGACTGGGATTTTATGCAGCCATAAGACATTGGATGCCCCTATTGCACTGATGGCTTGGGGCAGGGAAGATGCCTGGGGTAAAGTGTGCATAGGCCTAAGGTCCAGCCGAAAGTGCTTTTCTGTGCAGATTTTGGTCACTTTCCTCATACATTCTGGTCTTCCTGTACTGGGCTGCTGCAAAGAACATGTTTAGGTCAAAAATCAAAGTTTAAAGATACTTTTTTTTTTTCCAAGTAGTCAGTTGGGTGGGGAGGATGTTGATTTGCTGTCTGTATTTTTGACTTGAATAAAGGGGCGCAAACACAATCTGAGCTGAAATATGACAGTCTGAACTCTGGATTTGGTACTGCAAGTCTCTGGGGGCAAGAGAATTCTTCAGCTAGTTAATTAAAATGCTTATGAGGAAGCCTCTCATTTTTTGACCTAAATTAAAAAAGCTCCAAAACTCCCCCAGAAACAATAACAAAAAGAGACAGCCTGAGTTTAATCTGCTAGGTCTAATAGGATGATATGACCCCACAGTTTAGTTTAATTGTAGATAAATAATGAGATCAGCCTGCCCATTTATGAAATGTCTCTATCCCTGTTACTTACATAATACTCATCCCCTTCCAACATATGGTGCTCTTCTCTCCCCTGCTTATCCAGGGTCCAATCCTGCTTCCACTAATGTCTGCACTGTATATACTGTATCCTTACTCGTACAGGTCTTCCACAAGACCTTTTCCTCATACCTGCTTGGATCTGAATTCTCTATCGTCTTCATCCCTGTCATCTTATCAGTCACGTGAAGGACACTCAGGTCAGGTACAGGGCTAAACTTCAGCTCCAGCAAATAGCTTAAATGCCTAGCTGATCAAATTCAATACGAATTAGTTGTGATGTTCACCTCATGCAACTTCAGATGACTGCATTGTAGCCACACACACACTGACACTCTCAAATTAAGGACCTTGAGCTTACTTTAAAGAAGAAAATGTGATCACACTAAGGTTTCTGAATTAGGTGAAGTTCACTCATTAGTGCAGTTTCTGGAATGTGAATTGTCCTTGTGCAGTGATTATCTGGAATACAGGCATCATAGTCATCTAAAGTTAAGGGAACATGTCTCTTTGCACAATAGCCCAGGGATTCAGGCCAGCACCTCCATCGAGATAGCTTTTCCTGCAGGAATATTTCTTTAGCCTAGAGGAGGATTCTGGGATGATCACATGACCATTTTCTTTGGTCAGGATATGGAGGTAAGAAGCTTAGGATGCTACTTTTACTTTTTTTAATACTCTGATGTTTCCACATAATGCCAGGTTGGACACATCAGTTCTTAGGACATCCTCATCTCTGCAGTTCTTCAGACATACAGGATTGCTTTGGGCAAACATATCTTAAACCTGACAAAGAGTTGCTTGAGGGAGAAGTCATCCAAAGAAGCTGACCACACAAGACATGAGTATAGAAATGTAGTCATAGTTTCATCCTAACCTTCTTCACCTAATATCAGGTAATTCAAATGACAGGGTCTACAGGCTCCCTGGAGGAGACTCCTGCAGTCTCACAGCTCTCCATGACATTCCACTTGCATTTTCCATATGACAGCTTCAACCTTTAATCTTCCCTAAAACCCCTTGTGACCTGAACAGTTTCTCTCCCTGACTTGTGTCCTTGATTTCCATTTTCACACTGACTTTTTGGTAAAAGAAAAAGAGTAAGAGAACCCAGAGGCCTCTAGAAAGTTTTCCTTTTATGGTTGCTGCTGTTGTTTTGTGGAGGTAGCTAGAAGAGAGAGATGGGGGCTTGAGGGGGTTGTTTACTTTTAAAAGTTTATCATTTTTCTTTTTTTTTCTCCTGTTTTTACCACATGTTTTGATCACAGTCAAAAAGAGAGCATGCAGAGAAGGTGATGCCTGCTCTGCAATTCCACGTGGGTACACACTAGACCTTGGGTCAAAAAAAGCTTTGATTTAAAGTAGCCAAACATCTGGTTCCTCATGCTTTTTGACCTAGCTCTACGTCCTCTTCTCACTCTGTGCTCTGACCTGACTTTGCTGAGTGATTGTAAAATGTTCTTCTTCTGTTCCCTCACGTCTCCCTTTAGTCTGGACAATGGGTCTCGCCTAAGGGCCTACTTCTGTTTTCTTGCTCTGCTTACATTTTGCCCCTGTGTAGTTTGATTTGGCTTTGGTATGAGAAAACACTATCACTTCTAGCTCAGGAACCACCAAATGAGCCAATGTCTGTGCATCTCAGGGAGATCAACCCAGAAGACTTGGTGTAAATAAGGGCTTAATTCAAAATAAAGTGGTTGGTGAATTAATTCAGATGGGCTTTTATCCAACCAGGAGAGTTTGGCTCTTCTGAGAAGGTCTCCTGTGACACTTTCTCCCTGCTTGTGTCCTTATGCAAACCTGCTCTCTCCCTGGGACAGCTTTACCCCACTTCCAGGACATGTTCTTGCTTTTGCTGAAATCCATAATTTACAGTGTCTATCCAAAGATACCAGCACAGAATGATTTTATTTTCAAGAGGCTAACTCACCTCCTAGCCTCCTGAAGCCCAGCAGAATGGAGAGGGTGGGGAGGGAAAATGCCTTTCATTTCAGGTCTTCAGAGCTGGAGGTTCTAAAAGAACTCTGGAGTTTGATCAAAAATGAACCTGGTGTCAAAGCCACAAGGTGGGTTTAGATTAAATGCTTTAAAAGGAAATTCAAACAGGTTTGGTTTTCAATAAGCTAAAAAAAAAAATTCTGTGTCTCAAAGTAGCAAATGATTCATTATTTCAACAGCTATTAGATATATATTATGTTGTCATGGGCATTTTAAGGAGAGGATGTCCCCCTATGGGACAGCTTGCATTGGCGCTGTGACCCTTTCTGGAGCCATCATATCAAGCAGTACATGTTGGCCACCTGAATGACCTGCAACCTGTTTAAGAATTAAGAGAGTACCAGCCAGCAGCCACGTGCCAGGAATCTGTAGTAGTTATCCATTTCTCTGCATTTCAAAACTCTCATAGTCACGTTCTTTGCCATCACATTACTCGTCTTTGTCACACAGCTGATGTTGAGCTTACAGAACAGAAATTCACTGAATCCTTCATCATCTTGATTAAATATAGATGCTGCTATTTACAGCCTTGCAGACCCTGGGTCTTGTCAGCTTTTAATGCTTTCCAGTGCTTCCAATAGCAGAAAAGAGCCATTTTGTGTGTTCCTCAATAATAGGAAAAGCCAATGTAACACTTTCTTTCTCTGCAGGAAGCACATTCCTGGCTGTAGGGTGACCTTTCCTCTGCTTGTGACTACTGAAGCTAGGAAAACTTAGGGGTCTCAGCAATACCTGCCTTGTCTATCACTAATCTTCCACTCTCTGAAGCCCTGCTGTTCCCTGCCTCTTTTCTTTTGTGTCCCACACACATTAACAGGACGAATGCCCCTGCTAATTTTGCTTTATTCCCTCCACTAATCTCTTTTTGCTGCTCTGAACTTAGAGCTGTCCCATACAACACTGCCAGGATTCCCAAGCAGGAATAGGTGCACACTCTTTTTAGGGGCGCCTGGCAGGATAAACACCTCCTCACTACCATGAAAATCTTGCTTGTGTAAGGGCATACTCAGAAGAGCCTTTTTCCTTTGTTTTCTTGGAGCAGAAGTAAATAGGTGTCTGGTGTTCAGGGTCTATCATATGAATCCCAAGATAATCTTTTTTATAGTTACAAAAAAGCAGGTCCCCACCAAGGGGTCTTAAATCTGAGCCTGCATCACAGGTGTTAGCAATCTTTTATTGATGGCATTTTACAGCACTCTGCAGTGCAATCTGGCTGCTCTCAGACACTTGGAATTTCAACAAATTTTAACTTTCAAATTTTGACATTTCTCTGTGTTATATGTCTGCCTCAGGCCAATGTCTTAAATCCAAGCAATTCAGTCCCTGAGGCTGGGGAAATTGCACTTTTAAACTCAGGGTGACAAAATTTTGGTACCCTTTTGAAAATAATACTTGGAGCAGGAGCTTGAAATTTGGCACAGAGGTGGCCTTTTCTCTTAATTTTGCTCTTTGCCATCATTGTCACCAACTACTGTCATCTGGCCAAAGTATTAGTGTTTGAAAAGTATTGATTTGCACAGGTTTATTTTGTATCCTTTAGATGATAGCAATTACATTTCTTCTGGAGTTGATGCTACCTAGGAGCGTTTACTCTGATGGCTCAGCACATTTTCCCCCCAAAAGTTCAGTTCTTGGCTTGCTATGAACCACAAATGGCCCATGGAACTCTCATGAAAGTCAGCAGGACCCTTTTCCCTTGCTTCCTGAATGCCCCACTGCCTCAATCACAGGATCAGGCTGGTGGAACAATCTCCTCAAGCCTAATAGTGAAACATATGAAATAAATAATTTCCTATGACCACTCACAAAATATGCAGGGTGCTATGGAGAAAACACTACCTTTTGATCTTTAGCTTGCAAAAATTTGTTGTTCAGCTCTCTGTACCTGCGGGCTAGGAATGTCTCCAGGAAGAATGATGAGCTTGACTGTGAGAGAACGGTTCAGTCTCTGTTGATACCAACAGGAAAATGTCTATCTACCTTGGCAGAACCAGAGATTGGTGTGTGCTGCAAAAAAACACCTCTAACACACATATTCACAAAAGAAAACTGCAGCCAGAGGTCTGTTCATGTTGCACAGGGAGTTATTCAAATGCAGACCAGCATTAGCATAGCATTCCAGGAGTTAATATCTTTCCAGGCAATTTAGTGGTCTCCAGTATTAAAGGTGCTGCCCTTATGAAAACAACAGCATGTGGTAGCATCTTATGTTTTCTGTGGTTAGCTGAGCTACCTCAGACAAGCTGTTTTAATAAAATAAAATTTGTACTCATGTTACAATGAATAGTGCTGAAGGAGCTATGAAAATTTGAAACTCCTCTTCTGGGAAGCCAAGTCTTCTCAGCTCTTGCAGGATCTGTTGCAGCACACAGCACTAGCCCAGGAAATGTTTTATTACACTGTCATAAAATAACTGGTTCTTAGTGTAAATGTTTACTAGGAATAAAATTAATCTTGTGCCTTCATTTTCCTTGGGGAGGATGTGATCAGGTAGAATAATCCCAGTCCTGCTTCTCCCAGCAGACCAGTAAATCCTGCCTGGGCTCTTTGATGTTTTCTCTCCTGGTCCCAGAGCCTTTGCATTCCTGGCTGCATCATGACCCAGCCTGAAAAGAGATCACCCTCTTTGCCCATACCAACCAGAGCTGTGCATCCCATCTTCCTCAAGGCAGAGAAGACTGAGGGTGCACATCCTGGTGAGTAGAAGCTGTGATCAATAGGTCATAGGTCCAGCTGTGCCTTTTGGCCTGGGAATTGCAGCAGTGGGATCACACCTTCAGTGCTGGTGATAGCAGATACCCTCAACAATGCTGGCTGTTCCCACCTCTGAGAAAGATTATTTTGAAGTGACAGGGGCTTTTGAATTTGAGTATGCCTAAATCTCTCCACAGAGTCTGTCTAATTCAGGCAGTCCAGATGTGGCCACAAAACTATGGCTCTGCCTACTTGTATCAGGCAGGGTCTGGATACTGTCCTCAATGTAACGTACATATCTTAGCAATACTCTTCTTAGAAGGCTGTCTTCACCATTCAGTATGGGAAATAAGGGATGCAACACTATATATATTCATTTAGAGTCACAGAACACCTGCTCCTGAACCACACGTAAAGAAAGTAGGGGAAAAAATCTTTTTAAAAAATTAGAAATCAGACGAGGGTATCTTAATTAAAAGATAAAACGCAAAGGAAATCACAACAATCAATGGTAGTTCAACTCTTAATTGAATTTTATCATCAGCAGAGCTGCTGTTGTTTTTCCCTTCCTCCCAAAATGAGAAGCTCTGGAAAGGAAATGTCCCTCATCAAATTTCACATTTAGTTGAATCAGTCTGGAAATATTTTTAATAAAACTTTTTAAAAAAACAACCTTGACAGAAAACTTTAATTTCAGCCAAGGCCCTTAAACCAACCACCCTGGGCCAGACAGTTCAGTGACAGAACTGGAGGGTGTCAGCACTAATCATCTGCCCCTGTTTTCTGAGGGTAAATTCGGCATCTGTCTCCAAGCTGGTGAGAAGAGGCCCTGGAGTCTTCCAAGGAATTGGCTTGTAATTCTGATGTGATGGCATCAGCTAATTAGCAGCTCTAACAAACCTCACCTCCAGCTCCTCTCTGGATTTTTCTTCAATTATGGCTAAGAGAGCAGCCTGCAAGGCGGGGAGGTGATATGGGGGGAGTTGTCCATAGCTACTGAAGGTTACACAGCTGCATAGAATAAAAATGACTGCAGTATTTAATGACACTCCTGTTTAATTCTGACAAACAGGAGCATTAACATCCTGCAAATAGGGACAAATTAACATGGAGGATACTGAGCCAAGACAAGCCCCAAAGCCCTTTCTCTGGCCCTTTGCACAGAACTATATTTTACCAATACCAGTTTTTAGGGACTTGTCAGCCTTTGAACACGATTACTCCTTCACATGTGGGTGTGACTATAAATACATAATTTCCTTGAGGTTCTGCTTTATTATAATTCTTAACTATAGAGGTATGCTGCGCTCTTTTCTCATACATATCATACAAAACGGCAAATATTGTTTACCACAAGAAAAATAATCCCTTAGATACCAAAGGCAGAAAACACTTTAATTGCTGCTGTCCTCAAAAGAATTCTCTGTTATGCTCAGAAAGTTTGGCTGGTTTTTTTATCCCTCGGTGGCATTGGAAAATTCTTCCACTGAAACCAGTGTAGTCCATTTTTCATTGAAATCACAGCATTTCCCAACTGCCATAAAATGACATTATTTTAGATATGCCATAAAATGGCATAGAATTTTACAAATGCCATAAATATGGCCATGGAAAGAGTGAAAAATGTTCAAAGTGTGGTTCCATCCCTCCCAAATAACTGTGACACTCCTGTCACGGTACAAAGCTTTGGAACAGTTATATCACCACACATAGCAATGTAAAGCACAGATGATGACACAAACAAATGCTCAGTGCTGACACTTAAAAGAGCAGCTGTAAAAAATAGCAGTCTATGATAAAAAGCACAGCATCAGCCAGTGACTTTATGCAAAATATTATTTACTGTATAAACATACTGGGCTGCAAAATATAGCTAATAAAATAAGTGATTTCCCTGCCTGCTGCTTCCAAAATCACTCACAGTCTCCAGTAGGCACAGTTCCCTAGGGGTGATGGAAAGTATTTTCTAGCAGTTGACAAGAAACTTTTGATGAATTTTTTTTCTGTTTTGCTGGCAGTGAAGAGCCATCCTTGACAATCTGATTTTAACTCATCAAACTCATTACAAGGTCCCACTGTAAAAAAAATTAAAAGCAGACACTCAATTGCTAAATAAATCAAACAGATTGTACCTCCCAGAGACAGGACCTGTTCCTCAAACTCCAAATGGTGTGCCAACATTTTCATGCAACACAGAGCACTGGCATGGGTCATGCTAAATGGTACCTCAGAGCAAAGTGATGTGGCAGTCAAGGTGTGCTGAGTTTTGGCCATTGCAAAGCAATAACGTGGTGAGACACCAGCCACGTTCAGCCTGCAAGCTACTTAGGGACACCAGCCCAGGAGCTGCACCTCAGTAAAGTACCCTGCCCTTGGTGGCAGATGGAGAATCCCCAGGTATCCTGTGGCTATTTAGGCCCAGGAAAACCTCTTCTGAGGGTTTTTCCAGTCCCATTTTCTCAGGCTCTGCTAGAGTTCTTTCCCAAAGCTAGCCACTTTTCCCTAATGTAAGCATAAGAGAAGAATTGAAAACAAAGATAAACACCTGCTGGATACGTGAGAAAAGCCTGGGAAAGTGGTGTTACTTTCTCTGGACCAATGGGCTATGTTTTGTTCTTGAGTTAGTGTCCTGAGTGTATTTAAGCAAGATGTGTTACAATAAACTTGTCTCTGTCTCTTTCCTATCTTGAGAGAGAACATGTGGCTGAGTGTCCTTTTTCCACCACTCAAAGGGTTAATCCCCTAACATACAGCCACAGTATCCCATAGGCATTGAGAATGCCCGTGTCACATATACATCTTTTCTTATTACCATCTCACCTGCACTTGGAATGAATAAAATCTCTTCCTGCACAGGCCATCAATTTTGAGACATATGTGCCAATAAAGATCGACTTGAAAAAGCTCTGGGAAGATCAGGCAGGCCTCACAATTTCTCTATTGACAATGATGAGTTTTGCTACCCAAACACAAAACAAGAAAACCTTCTGGTGATGTCCAGACCATGTGACTTCTGAACAGAAGTAGAAGTTATTTTCCTTGGCTGATTGCCAAATGATCTTTTTTCTTCTTAATAAGTTTTTATTCACTTTCATGGGACATCCTCACCTGTTCAAGGAAGCCTTTCACCAGAGAGCCAAGCTCCAGAATAGGAAAGGGAGAGATGGACATGTGTAAGAAGAGTTTCTTCCCACCAGCTCTTTGCTACAGAAAGGCAGTCTGCATTCACCTACTACACAAATTTGGAAACATTTTACACCGTTTGGATTCTGAGTTCCTTCCACAGTGATCTCACTCTGGCATTACTATATGGGCAAGGATCCCTGAAAATAGGGGACAGCTTTGGAAAGCACCTGGACTCCCCAGAGATGCATGGCATGTTGGACATGGACTGCTACTCACTGCTCCAACTCAGCTTTTCTCCACAGAGAGCTGCCTCACCTGGGAAAATAATCAAAGAATCACAGCATCATGGAATGGTTTGAGTTGGAAGGGACCTTAAAGGACCATCTAGTTCCAACTTCCCTGCCATGGGCAGGGACATCTTCCACTAGACCAGATTTCTCAGAGCCTCATCCAACTTGGCCTTTAACACTTCCAGGAACAGAGCATCCACAATTTCTCTGGGCAAGAATCAAAATATGTGAAACACACTGAGGTGCTTCATGGTTTCCTACAAAGGCTCACAGAATTTGCCTGGTGTAAATTAACTCTGACATTTCAGGCAGCGTCTCCTGGGAACCACGAGAAACTAGAATAGAATGAGGGGACAACAAAGCTTGAGAAATCCAAGCAAAAACAAAGCAATATCCTTTCTGGATAGTCTTTCTGAGACAAACTCCATTTTGCCCACTTGGGAGTTTCTTTGTTAGTTGTTCTTTGGTTTTTTGCTCTCCTTGTTTTAAAATGCTGACACATTGACAGATGTTTCCCATATATTTCCATCATATAGTGTATTAAATCTTGATGCTGAAACAGCTACAAGTCCTTTCAAGGGATTATTTTTTTCATTGTTACACCTGGGTCATCTGAAAATCTAAGGGGGTAAAGACACGTTCTCCACTGGCTCTGTGATTAAAATGATTTATCTTGCCACATCTTGCAGCATCACAATGAGCACAATTCCACCAATCTGTGTGGTACAAGCTCCTGCACAAGTCTCTGCTAATGGCTTCTTTTTCCCAAGCAGGAATGGCTTCAAAGCCCCAGAGTTTTCTCCTTAGGCTGGAAAAATACCTGAGCCAAACTCAGATGGAATCAACACATTAGGTAGGAACTGTATTAAAAACTCAGAACAACTTTTTTCTCTCTTATTAGCTGAGCAGTGCAAAGGCAGCGCCTGGGCTGATGACAGCAGGAATGTGTTCATTAACCAAAGGCATCACGGTTGCCTTCTTATTGCTGAGCTCTGCAACTCCCACCTACAATCAATGCTGCTTCAGTAGCAGAGTTTAATCTAAGCTTTGCCCCATTTATCCTAATAAAGACTAAAGATTTATCTTACTTTTTATTTTACTTTTTTTTTCTTTGTGGAAAAATTCAACTAAAAATCCTGATCACTTTAACACGTGCTCTCAGCAGTGGTTGCACTGCCCACCATAATGGCATTGTGCATATGCCAGTCAAAAATGCTATGGAGAATTAAAATCATGGTCTTCTGAGTGATGGAATTTTCCTTTGCAAAGGAGATACTTTGTTGCCCCACATCTTGGGTTTCCTGCCATGTGAAAGGCCGTTCAGACTGATATTTGCCCCTCAGCATTTGCAGAAATTGTATGCAATAAATCTGTGTCTCCCCACATACCAAGAAGCACATGTCTAACACAGTCTGGCCCAGAGTTATCCTACTTCTTGACAGATGCTATTTCTAAATATCTCCTCTTGAAAGGCAAAACGATTAGAGGGGACTGGCAGTGATCAGAGAAGTTTGGTGCAAGGTCACACACAGTGGGCATTGTCTACAACAGCATCAGGTGTGACATGCATCCCCCAGTCCTTGCTTTTATGTTTCCTGAGCAGCACCACACACAGGCTGTGATCCTGCCTCCGAGCTAGGCTTCAGTTCTGCCACTTCTTGCCATTTCCCTTTAATGAAAGAGGTAGCTACACAGGCCAGGGCATGGAACTGGACAGCTACTTGTCTCTCTGCTTCCCTATGAGGTGTCTGCTCCTGTAGCTGATGGCACCATCCTGCTCTGCCCATTAGGAGAGAAAATTAGGAATAGGAAGTTCATTTCATCAAATGGCTGATAGCATAGGTTTTACTACCTGGGACCAGCTCAGGAGAATCCCAGCTCCCCCTCAGCCCAGCTGGCAGAGTGTGTGCTCATGAGATAATGCGGTTTAGGAGTGACCTGCACATACCAGACACTCCACATGGAGTTGCACTTAAAGCTCCTCAGCAGTGCCAGGGTATCAGGAAATAAAGGTTGCAAAATATAATTATTGTGGATTTACACAGAGGCTGGAGGGAGTATCTGGCAACCATGTCCTCCTCCTGAAGGAAAGCACCTCCCAAACCCTCTGAGAAGATCCAACATATCCAAACTCCAGAAAGCCACCTAGCCACATAGACTGGAAACAGGTATATCTGACTGACTGGGCAGGCCAGCAGCCCTTGCATTTACTTTTTTTTAATCAGCCACTTACTACATTACCTCAGTTCTGCACTGTACACGTGAGACGGGAGCAGAGAGACCTTCCTCATGTCTGCATGAGACAATCAAGTCACTTAGCAGCAATTAGCCTCCCAACCAGCTTAGCTCATTTACAATTATACTATGGTTCCTGATAGCTCTGGAGTTCCAAGATGTTGTTTGAGGAAGGTCATAAACCAGTCTGGGTTTTGGTGGTGCTGAAATGGAGCATGGAGCTAAATAAGGGAAAATAATGTGGCCCATAAAAAGGTTTAACCCTCAAGTGCCACAATGGAATCCACGATGTGCCATTTTAGGGACAAGCGAGAAACATTACCACGCTTTCCAAATCAAGTAATATAGCATGAGCAACTAACCGATGTTTCCAACTTCTGCTTCTGTGTCTACACAGTAAGAAAAGTCTTCTTTTCTTCCTTCATAAAGAAAGGCATCATTTTTTCAATTCCCTGAGAAGCAGCACTGTATAGTACATCCTTGCCATTTGCTACAAGTGTGATGTTATTTGCATTCATCTATCTGATATTTCTAGTGTGTTGGAATACCAAGACCCCTGATAGTGCTGTGGCTGGCACTTAATCTCATGTATTAGATACTAATTCAGTTTCGTTCTACAGGTCAGGCAAAGACATGAGTCCCATTTCAGTTGCTCTCAGCCACCTCATGCAGAGTCTTTCCTGAATGCAGGGAGAGCTAATTTTTGTAGGTTAAACTGACCCATTGCAAATCCACCACAAAAAGCCCTGCAGACAAGGGGATTCGGTATCTGCTCTCTGAACCATCACGTTTTCTTGTTTTCCCCTTGACAATGTGTTGTCCCCCTTATCTGACATCTGTCAGGCTAGGAATTAAAATCCCACCAAGCCCTAACAACAACATCAGTAGCCCCAGTTTTCATCACTGATCTCCACCTGCAGGTTCTGATGCCCACGGTGCTACGAGCTACTGCTGGGCTGATAAGGTCTGATGCTTTGTGCAGTCAACAGCCTGCTCACTGACTCATGATGTCCTGGGGGACACTGGGGATGTGGATAACATTCTGCAACCAATTGTTAATCTGCTTCAGTCGATGCTAAATTTGTACTATAAACATTTGCCCTGAATGCATGAGCCATTGTGCACGCGCTGCTTTTCTTGCCTGTTTGTAAAGCTGGAGGAGCTGTTTTGTCGCACTTGCCTCATGCAGTAGTGGAGCTGTTCATTTGGGGAAATGAGGCTACCTGGAGATCCCAGGAGGATGCAAACTGTAGATGGTTTTGCTTGTCTTCTGCTCCCAGGGTCCAGTCTCAGGGCATCTGGCTGCACTGACAAATCTAGTAGTCAGCTGCAAGACTTTGCTGAAGAAGAATAAAGACATGTGTGAGAAAAAGATGGTAAAACCAGAGGTTGATAATTAATGTCAGGAAGCAAGGAATCTTGGGGTATATCCCTGACAAATGCAGGGCCAGTCTCTCTGTTGCTTTGCAAGGCCACAGTTCTGTCAGTACCAGCGCAGTTCAGTTTGCTTGAACCCTGAAACTGGGCCTGGGATCTTTTCCTGGTAAACCATCCTCTCTAGATTTACCCTGCTGCACCAGAAGCCCAGCACACTGATCTCCCATCCCAGGTAGGCAACAATTCTTAATCCACATGTATCTCAGCTGTTAATCCTCTTCTAACAAGGTTTGAAGGTGTTGTAGCCAGTAGCACTGGCACGTAAGAGTGGACAGCACAGAGAGAGAGACTCCAAGCCCCTCCAGGCAGCCAAAATGCTGACCTTCTTTGCCTTCCAGAGAACTTGCCTTACAAACCTGCTCTGTGTCCAGCACAATTTCTTTGCAAGCAAGACTGCATAAACTCTCAGAAGAGGTCAGCATGGGGGCAATCCACAGAGATGCCCTTTTTTTCCAGCCACTGACCCTGTGCTTACTTTCTGTGACCTATCCTTGAGGAAAGAGCTGTGCAGTGGAAAGCAAATCACACCAGGAGTTAGGACTAAATGAAGAAAGAAATAGCACAGATCATACGGAAGAAAGAAAGAGAACAGACAGAGGGAGCAAAGCTGGTGAAAAAGTAAAACTGCTAATGGGTTAACTTTCACCAGAACTAAAGCTTTCTCTGATTTTTTTTTCAAACAAAACCCTGAAAGAACAGCCTGGCAACATGAGAAACCAAGCAAAATAGAGAAGCCATCCTCATTTTCACCAGGGATAGGCTTCAGCTCTTTTTAAAGCCCCTATCTTACCACAGTGTCCCCTAACTCCCCTGGTAGCCCATCAGAAGTCTTCTCTGGGCAGCTTGCTCCCTGCTGTGTGTTAGTGCAGAGGACAACATGAGAAAGGATGATACACTTGTGTGCGCAGAAGGAGTAATGGGCTATTTGTCTGGGGAGTTAGCTGT
Source organism: Buphagus erythrorhynchus (assembly GCA_013400855.1). NCBI lineage: Eukaryota > Metazoa > Chordata > Aves > Passeriformes > Sturnidae > Buphagus > Buphagus erythrorhynchus. The sequence continues at coordinate 73,342 of VZTT01003618.1, forward strand.
TTGGCTGCCTGCTTCAGCACACCAGGCATCCCAGTGTGGAGATAGCACAACACCAAAATGGCAGCCTGTTCCAGTAAGAGTGCAGGGTGTTTAGATACATTTTATGCATATTATCATGACAGGGAATCTCTTCAATTCCCAGGAAAAAATACGAGTGTTTGATTATCTTCGAAGAAGTGGTGATACTTCTTCACATAGGGCAGTAACAGGGACTTGTTTGGGAGCACAACCTTGATTCGCTGGAAGTAGTTTAGATTGCCAAGGCTAATTAAGTTAAAAAGTGACAAAGACCATGAAATGCTAAAGTTCTTGTGCGGCACACATCATAGCTATCACCTTTCTGCTAGCTTGCTGAAGAAATTGAGTTCTTTTTTATTATGAGGACATACACTCTTTAGTACCTCTCACACCTTCTAATAATTTGTTAAAAAAAAATTACGAAATGAAGCACGGGGCAAAGTTATCTTCTTATCCAGTGAGCAACCTTATAACTTATCTGCCCCCATCATTAGGGCAAAGTTCAGGTGGGATGTTAAGTAATGCAGCAGCAGAAGCAGAACTAACAACGGCTGTGGGGTTCCTACCTCATTCCTGTCTCAGTGCCTCAGGCTGGCACCACATGGCAGGCGGGACCAGGAGTTTAAAATCAGCCACCTGATCTGCTTTGTGCAACTCCTGAGGCCTAGGTTTAGTAGCTTTTATTCTTACACTAATAAACAACAGAGGCACAAGAAGATGGGCTCTATCTCTTAAGAACCAAGCATGTGTTTTACGCTCTGGCATGATGAAGATATTTAACAAAGTTGTTGTCCAACTTAGAATGGCTACATGTAGTAAGCAGCAGCTGCTAGAAAGAGCTACTTGCTAGAAATGGCAGAAACTCCAATATAAGCAATATATATATAAGTATCTTAATGATAATTACATCTAAGTCTTCTTGGTGGAGCACTAGGCGCCAATAAAAACAGAGCCCAGACTTGCTTGTACCAGGAATTTGGCTCCAGGTAATGCCAGTGGTCTCCATCTGTGATACATCATGTGTATCATGTCTCAAGTAAAAAGTTTATTTGCCTTTCATTGGGCTTGAGTGGCACCAGTCAGAAATTTGGATTCCTGTTGTCTCTGCAGTGACTTTTCAGCCAGTTCTCACTACTACCCACTGAATAACTTGACCCACAGAAAGTGCACTTCAGAAGTAATAAACCTAAACAAGCCATGAACTCAAAAATACAAGTGGAGCTGCTGAGAGCAGTTCTGCTCTTTCCTTACTAGGACCATGTCAATAGGGGATTTGCTGTTTGTTGTAGGAAACTGACAGGAAACATATTTAGACACTGAACTTCTGAACTTCTCCTTTCACCTGTGTTTGAACCCTGCTAAATGATTTTACAACTATTATTGCTTTACAACCCATGACTGTAAATTCTTCCATTAGATTTTATTGCTTAAGGATAAAAATGTGTGCCTGGGGTTTGTATTTATATTTAATAATATGTGTACGAGCTCCCATACGAAGTGCCTGATAGATAAGATAGAAGGGAGAAAACGGCGGTTTGCATCTGAGAGCTGCGGCGTCCCTCACTGGCAGCCTCTGACAGGGCTGCAGCGGGGAGATCTGAGACACTCAGCCCCGAGTCACCTCCCCAAAAGGCCCTTGGAGACCAGGAATGCTTCATGCTGGAAAAAGGAAGAAAATACCAGTTTTGCCAGCCTCAAGCAGTAAGAAAATTATTATTATGGCCCTATAAATTCTCTGGAATGTTTAAACATACCATTTATAACACGAGTGTCTTGGTTTTGTTCCCTTTTCTGAGACTGTAGATCTAACAATTTCAATCTTTCCTCCGTCTTTTGAAGGGCTATGCTCTCCTTTCATTTTTTGACAAACCCTGACACTATGCTATTATAGCAGGACTCAGAGGGCTTTATGAGGAAAAGAAGGAAATAAACATTGTAAACAACTGGGATAAAAATTATGGGAATTGATATCATCAAGTTCTCAATGCTTCTTCTGTATGCACTCACTGTATGTCATATGATGAACTTTTGAGAGACAAAGCTGTTTCCTTCTTTTGCTTTCTTTATTCCAGCTCACTTTTTGTGGGTTGTTTCCAATCAGAAATATCAAGAAAAGGTGAAGTTTTCTAGCAGGCTCTGGCTAGGGAAAACTCAGAGTGCTGGAGAGAGAATTTTTTTCCTCCTGCTCCATCACTTGTCAGCGAGCCAAAACCTTGCAAGATACAGATGGGAGCCCTGGGCAGGAAAGCAAAGGCAGCTGTCTGGAGCACAGTGTGTGTTGGAGCCACAGACAAACAAGCAGGGAGTGCAAGGAGAGCACAGAAACCCTACAGCCTGAAAGCCAGACACACCACAGGCTAAGCCTTCTTACAGGGGTGTTTCTGCTGCTGGGATGGAGCTAGTTTTACCTCAGGACAGCTTGACATCGTTCAAAGGCTCCACTTTGCCTCCTTAAAAAGATGTCTGCAGGGGCTCCAGCCAAAAATATCCACTTCCACTGATAGAAGACCCAATGTCCTGCAAAGATCTCAAAGGGCTCACTTGAGAGGGATGTCTAAAGCACAGAGAAGCTCTGCTTCAGCCTGAGAAATAGGTAGCTGTGAAAGGGCAGGGAGACGGGTTTCTTCTCTTCCCAGAATAGTTCTCTTATTTCTGCCAACACTTCTTTGAGATAAAATCAGGTTGAAAAAAAAGAAAAATGTTTTCATACAAGGTTTAGAAAAGAACAGCGACTCCAAGAGAGTAGGGAAGCTCCACTCCCTGATGGAGAAACAACACTTAAGAAGGGACAGGAGTCTGGATGGACACTGAAAGTTTGGAGAGTGATTCAGGATATTTCAAATTCACCAGCATGGCTTCTGTTTCAGATGATACAGAACTTATATTTCGCAGTTGTGCTCTCTGTTTCTCCACCTCATTTGTCTCTATTACTTGGTTGTTCCAAGTAAAACTCTAAAGGTTTTGCTCTGCAAAATGAAGAATGGGTTTGGAAGATCCCAAAAAACAAGAAATGTGCATTGATGGTGTTTTTTAAATGGTATTATCACTCTGCTTTAATAAAGTTTAAGGCAATTAACTCCCTAAGACCCTCAGGTGGCTGATTTCCCCGATTACTCAGCCAGAGGGAATGTAATTGCAACTGCAGCAATTAATTAATTAACTCACACCAATTGATTGGAAGAGTCACTCCATTATTAAGCCCTTGCTTCAGTCTCTTGTCACTTTTCTGACACTGCTGGGAGTTTTGTTAAGGATTTCCTGGGATTTTGCTTCAGCCAGGAGGCAGACTCCTTTTAACAGTTACAGTCAAAGCAATATGTCAGCTATTTCCTTCTCCAAGGATGAAGAAGCCTGGGCACAGGTATTAGGTGATCACCAGTGTGGTCAGATAATGCAACTGAGTCCTTAGAAACTTGGAAAAGCCAGCTTTTGGGCTGCTTGTCCAGCTGGGATTGATCAAACCCACCCATGGTTTCTCACCACAGCAGCACAGGGAGCAAAGTGATGGCATTGTGGCCAGATTCAGCCCTGCTCCTGGAGGCATTCCCTTCTGCAGACAGTGATTTTGTCTGAGACAGCAGGGTGGGAAGACAGAGCTCCCCAGCCACTGCCCAGAAGGTTTGGAAAGCGTGAGGAGCCAAGCTGGTCAGACTGTCCAGTCTGGGTGGCAAGGATGTTGGTTTTCCCTCAAGGGTCAGCTGAAGGATGGGGACTTTGTCTCCAAGCTCTTTGCTCTTCTATGCTGAGCTATGATTGCGCTTTCTTATTCTGGGAAGTTATCTGAGATGCACAGGCACTTGTCTCCTGCCAAGAAATAGTGGTGTCAGGACTGCTAGCCATAATTTCTCTCTCTCATCCTTTCCCACACTGATGGCAGGTTTCAACTTTTTGGGCTCTTTTCCAGTTTCTGTCAGATTTCTTTGGTGTACAAACAGATTTCTTTGGGTTTTTCCCCTGCAGAAAAGGACAGCACAGGGAGCACAGGCAGGAGGGTATCCAATCCTGATGCAAGCACTGTCCCAGAGACATCATGACATTGCCAAGATGAGATGGCTCCAGGCTGGGCAAGGACTCTAGGGAATAAAATACAGTGCACTTCCACTGGCTTTTGGGTATTTTTTTGCAAGCATGCAAACAAAACTGTTTCCCCCTAAATTTTCTTCAGACAGGCATACTTTGTATGGGGTTGGCATGACTGGAGAACCTGTCTGGTCCTGTAGCACCTGTTTCTCCTCATCTGGCAGCTGGAGCCCATCTCGGGATCAGGCAGCACTGCAGGAAGCCTATCAGACAAACACCACAGACTGTCCTACAGGTCTCACAATGGCTCACAGTCCAAAGCATTCAGACTGGACAAGGCTCACCCACTGCTCCATGAGGTCCTGTCTGGTTTGTGTTTCTCCTCAAAGTCCCAGCTGTTCATCTCCATACCCCTGCCCTTACCATCCCTGGTAACTTTGGCAGGGAGGGCAGGGGGCACGTCCTCCAGTGTGTGAGCTTTCCTTAAACCCTTTGGAAAGCCATTCTGAGAAGAGTCCCTAAAACTCCTGTGAATTATGGCCCTGCCACTTCAGGAAAATGAAAAAAGCTATCTTCCCCAAAGCCAAAGAAGGTGACAAAGTGGCCTAGACACAAGAGCAGAAATTCTGTGTGAGTTCTGCTCTTGGCACAGCCAGGAGCTAGGAACCACTTCTGTGTCCCAAAGCACAGCCAGAGCTGTAATTCTCTGTCCATAAACTAGGACCCTTGCATACTCCCTCTGTGCTAGTCCAAAAAGACAGGCATGAGTAGGAAGGACTGAGCCAGTCATAAAGGGAATGCCTCAAGAAGATGCCTAGTGATGTCAGCCCAACTTCCCACAGAGTTATTTGTGAGCAGTCTGTATGATGCTACAGCTGTGGCAGTAATGATTCACAGCAGGGTTTAACCCAGGCTTCTTCATAGCCATCCTGTGAAACTGTGTTAAGCTACTTGCAGCTTAAGTCTTTCCTTGTAGACAGCACCAGGGACTAATTAGTCCTTTTAAATGTAATGTGTCAGTAGGTGCTGAGCTCCTTACTTATGACTGACTCAGATCTGATTGATGCATGAAAGTCTCTTCCATGACAACAGCATCAGGCACTAGCCAAAGCTGCACGGACTGCTGCTGGTGATGGTCTCACTCCAAAAGCCAGTTCAAACTTCCCCAATTCCCTGCTTTCTCGGTTGTCTGCATGGTCACTAAGTCTCCAGATGAGCCTGTCTGCATTTTTGTGTCTGTTCCTAGTGACAGCACCAAGCCCGAGTGAATAAAGCAGTCCAGGAACAGCACGGGAGCCATAGTCACAAGGAGGCAGTGACAAGAATGACTTAAAATAAAGTCAGCCTGGGAATCTCCATCTCTGGCTGGGACCTGTTGTGTGTTCTTGGACATATGTATTTCTACTTCTCTTGACATGGCTTTTCTCAAGTTCATGCTGTGTCTCTTTTGGTCTCAAACTCTTTTGGGTGAGGACTGTCTCCAGCTCTGGACTTGTAAAGCTCTGAATGCAACTTGATCTTGACCAAATTCTCCAAGCACTCTAAGTAAAAATAATCAATTTATAGGGCTATATAAACATCAATAATTTTTTCGTCTTTTACAGAAGAATGATCATCACAGAAGGGTTACACTGCCTACTTTGAGGTAGGGCTGTATTTCAGGATGCTATCATTATACTTAATTGATCATTCCTTCAGCACCAAAAAAAAAAAAAAGAGCCCCTGCTCTTTTAATCTAACTTAGTGTAACTGTCATACCTGCAAACCCTGTTTGCTGCATTGTCAAAAGCTATATTTAATTTTTATCTTTCCTTATCATAATAGAGCCTACCAACATCATGCTGTTGCATGAGTGCAGAGAAAAAAAAGCAGTCTTTGCCCCAGAGAGAGATATAAGTGCTTATAAAAACAGTGATAATTCATTCTTCTAACACTTTTGTGAAGTAAGCAAGTATTATTATAAACCTCATTTTACAGATGGGGAAGTATGTCACAGAAAGGTTAAGTGGTTTATCTAGTAACATGAAGCATGTCAGTGACAAGAAAAACATGGAACTCTTGATCCCAGACCCAGACACAGTTCTCTAGTCTATAAAGCAGATGTTTAGCAGCAAAAACCAGAAATGAGGACCAGAATTACTGAAACAACTGTTCTAAAAATACTCAGCTATTTTTGAGACAGAAAACTATGAAAGAAGAATTTCCAACGTTACTTTAATCTTCTGTCAATAATTCAAGTCCCTGAGCTGAGAAATATTGCATTTCCTGAAACTGTTTGTAAACAAACTCACATCCCTTCGCTGTGTTCCTTCTTTTTTCTTACTCAATTTTCCTCATTTCAAAAATGTCACCTCTAAAAGTATTTACCTAAAATAGCAGATTTTAAACCAGATTTTTGTTTCTCATTTTTCCTGGATAGACCCAAGCAGCCACTTGTGCTCTAAGAAGCATTTCTGGGATGTGCCCATTTGGAGCCAGCCAGAGTCAGCCCCAGGGCAAGTCTGGTCCCTTGCCTGTGCCTGATGTGATTTCCTGCATGGAGGGAGGAGACCCTTTCCCACTGCTGCCACAGGTAGCCTGGGAGAGGGACAAGCTGGTGCTGAGCTCTATGCCACCACTGCTTTGATGAGATACCTTGAGGGTCCTGGTTTGAGGTCTAGGCAGTGGGCTCCAGAGCAGCATTCCCACACCTGGTCAGATACTATGTTCTCTCCAGCTCTGAGCTGTGCTGCAGCCCCTGTCCCTGCAAACAGGCTCTGCATCCCCAGCCTCAAGTGTGCCACCACCACCTGGGAGGGTTATTTATGCCTCCTTTTCCTTTGTAACTGACTGTCATTCTAAATTCAGCTGGCAGCGAAGCCACAGACACTATCCTCCAGCTTCAGGCCACAAAGAAATGTTTGTCTGTTTTCTGAAACATGATTAATATTTAACTTAAGGCCTATCCAGCTGCCCAGCAGAATGAGGGCAGGCAGTAGCCCTGAGGTGCCAGCATGCCTTTCCTGCCTGCTCACAGCTCCCATTCCAGCTGGAAAAGTTTCTCTGGGAAATGGAGTCCAGAAAAGTCTCCTCTGCCACGTCTCCCAAAGGGCATCATAGTTGATTCCCTCTTTACCTTTTCACCTCTGTTTGACCTGTTTGTAATGTGGAGTTTATGATGTAATTATATCTCACACAGCTGAAATTGTCCCCTGATCACCAGACTGATTACACTTAACAAGGCATAAACTCCCTCTCTCCTTCTCTGCCAGGAGTCCAATTTTAAGCTCTAATTGTTTTATAGGCCTTTTGCACTCCAGAGAAAGAAAAAAAAAAGAAGAAAAAAAATAAAAATTAGTTGCCATTTACACATGTTGTAAAGGCACATTTTTCACCCTCCCATCCACACAAATGCCTCTTGGGGACTGCCCAAATGACTAACAACCCAACAGCTTATATGCCTCAGTGCTTTCCTAATGATTGCTAGAAGCCTCAGCTTTTCTCTGTCTCAAGTACAAATTGTTTCTTAGAGGTGAGCAGCGAAGGCCCCTTTCCAGGGCAAGAGTTTCTGCTCAGGGTCACCAGCAGCTGCCTGCTGGCACACAGGCTGGTGACAAGCCAGAGGGCACCGAGCTCTGCTCAGACCTCCTCCTGCAAGGACTCACCAAGGGCACCTTGTCTTGAGCTAAGGGATGGTATGCAGTGAGTTATTGTGGCTCAGCTAGGACAGGCTGAGTGATTTCTGGCTCTCTAGGAAAGTGGCCCTGAGATTTCACAAACAGCAGCCAGGTTATGCACTGGGCAGTCCTGACATCCTCTGAAAGCATTCTTTCGATGGGTTTTCCTGCTTCCCATTTTCCTCTTTGAAAAAGGAGGACACACAGTGTTAGCTACAGACACAAGGCATCATGGTATTACTGTCATTGGCTATCTTGTTCTAAGCAATACAGCCCAACAGATTTGTTGTTTTCAGGAGGAGATTCACCAAAAGAAAAGGCACAACATGAAAAGATGGGACCTGAAGAAGGGAGGGAAGAAGGTAGAGGAAGCAGGAGCTCATGGAGTCAACTCTCCCAGCATTAAGGACAAGGCTCACTGCCTCTCAAGTTGCCCATGCTCTTTTTTAATAGAGTATTCTGCTCACAGCCTGTATCCACTGGTAGAAGGTGGTGTGCATGATTCTAAGTTAAGTTTTTGGTCTTTTTGTGTGTGTACAGCCCCTTGTACAGTAAGAGTCTTGCTACCTTAGGAGAGACACTGCTGAAATACAAGAGAATGGAATTGTGACCCAATACTAAGAATAAGAACTTGTGTAAGGACTAGGTGGACCATCAGAATAAGGAGGTGAGAGATCAGGGAGTATAATTAATGGCATTTTCGGAGTACAGAAGTCCATGCTGATAGTCTTCTCCGTCTCATCTGGCTCTTTTCCAGGTCTTTTGGCTGCTAGAGCTGGCTTATTCCACAGTATCTCTTTTGTTTTCTCCTTTTCCCTGCTTCATTCCCCAAGCTCACTTGGCCCTAGGGACCTTTAATGCCCATTTTGCAGTCCAGGCAGATGATGTTTCATAAAATCCTAGCCAGATGTCCAGCTGGAGAACAAATCACATAGCTCAATTGATTTCTGTGGAGCTATAACAATTTATAGCAGCTGAGGCTCTCGTCCTATAAACTGCAGTGAGCTTGGAAGGGAACTGTGAAGGGCTGCATACACCACAGGTTAAGGATGTATATTGGCGTTTGGGGAGCTGGGAAAGGTTTTGGAGATAAATGTAAAGCAAAGCTGAGGAGCACAAGCAAAGCAAGTGAGCTGCCAAGCGAGGAATACAGGAGCACTGTGAGTTAGGAGCATTGGGAAATGACTGAGCACATCAGGGCACACTGGCTAAAAATATTATAATGGGAAAAGGAAATGCACCAGATGCAGTTCTGCACACATTGGTGCGGAGGGAATTTCGTAGAGCAACTTGAGAGTTTTTACAGTGGCAAAACAAATTCATGAAGGCATAGGTATGGATGTAACAAAGCAGGAACAAAGCCTGCAAGCCATGCCCAGTGGCATTTGCCCAGTAAGGGGAGCATCAGGAGGGGTATTGCAGCAAGACTCTTATTGTTCTATTGTTTATTCTGGTTTTATTAATATCTCCATTTAAGATGTGGAATGGCTAGGGGGAAAGAGTAGAGATGATGAGAGTTTGCTTTCGAAGGCAGTCCAAGAGGAGAAATAACAAACAGGGAGCTGGAGAAATTGAAACAACAGGAAGAAATTACTCAAATGAAACATTAAGCTTGGGGGAAAAAAGTAGTTATCTGAGATCAGGGAGGGAAGAGGAAAATAATCCAAACCACAGGTGCTTAATGGGAAAGATAGCTGCAACGCTGGAGCACTAAGGGCTATAATAGAGGGCAAATTGCATATGACTTTGGCAAGACAATGCAAGCCCCTTGTTTGTATACAAAAGCACTGTATAGATTATGCAGCAGAAAGCCATTCTCTTCTTTCTCTATGGATGTCACACCTAAACTATTGTTCTCTGTTCTGGGCATTTCAATACCCAAAAGCTATTGACAGAGCAATATATATTGATTACCAGAACAGAGACATCTAATTACAAGAAAAGGTGGAAAGAACAAAGTTTGTACCAGTTCACTAAGCAGCGACTAAAAGTAGGATCATTTCTGATAAGGAGGCAGATATGAAAGAGGGATAGCAAAATTACTGGAAGGAAGAGAAACATAAGAAGGGATAAAGAAATCAATTGATTTAGAAAGTCTCAGAAAACTTTACCAGGAAGTGATAGTAAGCTACTTGGTATAACAGGTTTCTCCAAGGGAAGGCAGTGCATCCCAGTGACCTGGGATATTGTAAGGTGCCATAAATCCCTAAAAGGGTTTTGTAGGCAGCTTGTAGGGAAATGGATAGTTGCTTTTGCCAAATTTTCCTGATGTTTTCTAGATATTTATCTACATTTTTGGGGGGGTTTTCTTGATGCAGACCATCCACACATTCTTTAAATGCTACCCAGGAGGTGGCATGAGCTTCTTATTGTTAGACATTCTTCAAGGGGCATCTTCCAAACCCCAAACCCAGACTCACCAGGCCTGCCTCTTTCCCATTACCCTTGAACCTACTGAACTGATACTGTTTTTCAGGAGCATTACAGTTTCCCAACCCATCAATTTGAGGAAGAAAGGCAGAACATCCCATTTTACTTTCAATTGCACCAGATACCAGAGGGTTAAACTGAAAGTGGCATGAGAGAAGTTGCCTTTATTCTTCCCTTCATACTCCCAGCTCTCCTCTTCATTTTGCTATTACACGAGGCCAGAAGGACAGAAAAGCCTATATATTTCTTCTACTTCAGTTGATATGATCTGTCCCCAAGGGATTCCTCTACTTTGTATTACCACAATTCCCAGGCCCTTTCTTCCTCTGAGCTTTCCTTTTCCATTATTCCTCAATTATTGTGCCTGATAAAAAAAAATCAATTATTCCATTCAGTCTTCCCTAACAGCTCCAATTTCGAAATGGACATGCCTAACTTGTTACCAGTGTGTGCTAAGCTCTGCTGGTAAAGAGAAATCTCTAAAACCAACCCAGGAATCTGAAGCCACACACACATACACCCCATTTCACAGGGGATTGCATACTGTTGTAGCAGGTAGATTTATTTTTCCAAACACAATGATCTGAACTGTCATGCAGGAAATATGCATGGAAATACTTCCTTTTCTCTGTCTTCCCCCCTAATCCCCCCTCTTTTTTTTTTCATCATTGTCTGGAAATTCAGTAGCAACTGGGTGCTGAGTTACAGGCAGAGCAGGGAACTTGGCATTAACTCAACATGAACCCTGGAACGCTGGTGGCTCTGATTTGCTGCCAAGAGAAACAAATTAAGTCCTGTTCTGCTAATAGGACTGTGTGTACAGAACATGATCTAGTAAGCAATAGCATTATCAGAGAAATGGGAGAATCCTCAGGGCCATTTCAAGAATGTGCTGGTGCTTCAGTAGCGGGATCCCATCTTTGATGTTGTCTTTGAAGAACACCTGGGAAAATAGCAAGCATATCTGAAGGCAGAATTGCAAATAAGTAGCAAATAATTAGTGTATACCCACAAAACACAAAATGTAGCTCCATCTTGACTCTTTGTAAAGCACTAATAACTGCTTTGATTTAATTTTAGTCTCATTTTGCCTTTCTATAAATGCACAGAAAGCTCGGACAGCAGAAGCTGTAACGTGTTGTCCTCCACAGGCTCTGTGGCCCAGAACTATCTTCCCACAAAGCCTGCCCTGCACTCTGTCTCTCCCTGAGGCAAGTGGCTTAACGTGACACAAGTCCTTGAGGCCACAGAAGAATATCAGGTCACCCAAGTATTGCAAACACCTCTTTGCTGTGTCATGGAAATAGAGGAGCAGAGACCTCTATTTTCCACCCACAAACTGATGAATCATGTAATCCCTCATGTATGAGATCACAGTTTTGCACCTTCGTAATTTTGCATGTGTGCTTGCCTGTTGCACACATGGGTATTTACATTGCCAGTGAGGGCCCATCGAGGTACTGAGAGTCCCACAAGAGGCCACCAGTTAGAAGATGTGACTTAATTCAACACTGGTGTATGAAACTCAGTCCTGTGCACGACATCTGACAATGGCTGTGAAAGTCAATGAGCAGTTCTTCCTGCTTTCCCTGTAAACCACTGAGTTTTAGGCATTGTTTATCTCTTATTCATCAGCCTGTTGACCATGACACTGGCTTGGAGACATCCTGGTTGCACAGGCAGATGTACTGTCCCCTCTCCGGAGGACAGTGTCCTGGTTTCAGCTGGGACAGAGTTAATTTCTTCCTCGTAATTACTAGACTGCTGTGTTTTGAATTTAGTATGAGAATAATCTTGATGACACACTCATGTTCTAGTTGTTGCTAAGTAGTGCTTACTCTAAGTAAAAGACTTTTCAATTTCCCATGATCTGCCAGTGAGGAGCTGCAGAAGAAGCTGGGAGGGGGAGCATGACCAGGACAGCTGATCCAAACTGGCCAAAGGGATATTCCATACTGCAGAACATCATGTTCAGTACATTAACAGGGGCAAGTTGGCCAAGGGGGGGCTGATCACTCCTCAGGGACAATCTGGGCATCAGTCAGCAGGTGATGAGCAATTGGGTTGAGCATCACTTGTTTCTCTCAAATTTTATTCCTCTCTCTCTCCTTTACATTAAAATTATTATTGGTATTATTAGTATTCATTAGTAGTAATATTATTATTCCCCCAATTATAAAACTGTTCTTACCTCAACCGACTATGTTTATCTTTTCTTTTCAATTCTACTCCCTACCTGGGAAGGGGTGAGCAAATTGCTGGATGGTGCCAGCTGGGGTTAAATCACTACACCAGCTGTGTTTCAGGTGCAGTGTCACCTGCCAGGCAGTGCAAACAAAACCATCTCAAGGTAGCAGGTATGATATCTTTTAGGTTCGCTGGGAGACCTTGGGCCTTGGAGGCACTGGTGGGGGTTTGCTGGTGTTAGCTGGAATGCAAATGGAATGCAAGATTGGAAACTTAGCAGAAAGCTCAGGGACAAACATTTGAATTACAAAATGAATCGCTTGGAATTTCCAGGGAGAAAGACTTGAAAGAGTCACACCTACACACCACTTTTTATCAGGGTTGTGAGTTTCACAAATCAGAAATCATTTGCAACCATAACCTGCAGGGAATATTTCCTTCAGATACAGCCATCCATAAAGATTTTGCATTAAGAGACATGGATATTTGCAAGCACCATCTAATTTTGAAAGCTGTCAAAATACCAGCAGCAGATGCATTTAGTCAGAAAACTAAACTTTTCCACAGCTGCCCAGCATCTCCAGCTTTTGCACTAGATTTCCCCAAAGATATGATTCAAACTGTGCAACCATAGGCCTGACCTTGTAGACTTTCTATGGCCTCTCATACTGGCCTTTAAGTAGAAACATATATTTTTATGAAGAAAAACATTTTACAGAGCTTAAGAGGACAAGCTGCAGTTGAACTGCCCCACAGAAAGAGGCATCATTACAACCACATCATCAAGAGACCTTGGGGTAGCTCAGCAGCCAGGGCTGTGCACTGTGCTAATGCTGCACACTGTACAAAGCCAGCCTCTTAGCCTCATTCCTCTGGCCATGTCTTACTGCTGCCCCAGTGATTCTCCCTTACTTAGGTGTGTCTGTGCCCTTTAGGTCCTGAAGTGACAGCTATTGCAAGCAGCAGAAACCTAGGAGAGAGAAGGAAGACCAACAGACTTGGAGAGACTGTATACTGGAATGAAAAAGAAATCAGTTCCCCCTTGGATGAATATTGCAAGGGGAGTGTGGAAGGGGAAAAAAATAAGTGATCTGCAGCAGATATGCAAAGGGAGGGAGGAAAACCCATAAAACAGTGAAACTGAAGGAGGCTCGGCAGTGACAGATCACAAATTTCTAGGCAAGCAGGCCATGAATTATGGCAAGGACAAAAAGCTCAAGGAACGTTGCCTCCATAGCCAGGCTGTGGCTGTTGCAAAGGCAAGGAGTTGCTGCTATTAAATGCAAGCTCATCCTCTCCTCCTGCAGCCTCCCTTGCTGGTGCCAGCAGTGGGACTGGGCTGAGCCCTAGTGCTGGGACAGGCTCTGGTGAAAACCATCTGCAGCAGCAGTGGGAAAGGCAGTTTTGCTCTGTCCATGGAAATCTGCCACAGCTGTGCAAAGGAGACCTCTTGGGTGGAGAGCACCAGCTAGCCCAGGAGGATGAAGGCAGCTGCGTGGTTTGCAAAAGCTGGAGCTGATGGCCAACAATTTACAGCTCCTGCAGCAATAGATCCCTTTCTTGCTGTCCCTGAGGTGCTCCAGGAGGTAATAGCCCTTTCCAGCCAGGCAGCACTCAGAGCTGAGGGGTTATATTCTGCTTTCAGCATCCAACAGACAGAAACATGCCCAAAGTGATGGGATTTCAGAGGAGAGCAGTAAAACATGATGAAAGGGTCAGAAGAGTTGATTTGCAAGGGACAAGTAAAAGAACATATGTTTAGCTTGGCTCAACAGTGACTGTGGGGAGATCACCAGATAGCTGAGAAGGATTTGAAGGACACAGTCAACAAAAAGGGATCTGAGATTGGAGAGGGATGTGGCACTGCTTCTTGACCAAGAGGCTTTCATTAGTAGTAGCAGACTGAGAATAACCCTGACTAAGAATCTCCAGTGGAGATGGTTACAAAGAGAAGGCAACCACTGCCTAACAGAGATGTGCTGCTGTCATCTCCATCAAGTGTGGGCAGGCTTCCCCTCTTCCCTGCCCCTATCACATCTAAACAAGGGTGCCACTTCCCAGCAGATGAAGAAGGTCATTCCTCCTCTGAATTCACACTGCAGACAATTCCTATAAAGACACTGACTTCACCAGAACTGAGATTCATCCTACCTGACAAAAGCAGTTTACATAATATTGCAGCAGTAAAATGCATCTCTCTTCAGACTGTGCCAGTACTAGCAACCTTCATCCCAGTTGTCATCCCACTGCAGAAATGTTTTGTTGAGCCTCCTGGACTCCAGAGGAAATTGCCCAGAACATGTTTCTGGAGGAGTATTCTGGCTTAGCTAGCCCCAGCTCAAGGTGTTACAGCTGATGCTGTGTGTCTACAACTCTGCCCTTAGCATATGATGAAGTAGTTTGCCCAGATGTAAGAACAACAATACAAAAGTTGTTCCATGGATTTGCTTACCCTGCTACATATTCAACTGTTGTGTATTCCAGAGGATATGGAGATATATTGCACCTTTTCCCAGTCCCCTCTATTTCTGGACCTGCTTACTGGCAATGAAAAGCAATTCAGAGTGCATATACTGCTCATTTCAGCTTGCTGCTTGCTGGCAAGAACGAGCAAGCGAGCAGGCAAAAGCATGATGGATTCCACTTTGCACAGGTGCTTCTCCATGAGCTGATGCCCAGTGGAATGTGGAAGTAACTTCTGTGACATTTCCACCCTCCTCTGCTTGACATTGTTCCCAGATTTCAGTCCAGCTGAACAGCAAACAAAAATATAACAGCAGGAGAGGGTTGGGATACTCACTTTGTGCAAGCTTTCTAGTACATCACAGCTCTCATAGAACAGCAGAGATATTTGTGATTTTGCCCATTGAGTTATATCCTCTCTCCTTTTGAAAAAATGTGTGGTTGTTTGAGAACACTGAGATGGAAATGGGATTATGGATACTGGGGCCAATATTTAATAGGTAGAGCTCAGGTTATCCCTCACCCACAGCAGGCATCCAGACCCCTGCTCTGGTTTCTGCCACTGCAGACATCCAGTTCTGGATGAGGGAGGGCCTTTTTGCAGATCACTCCAGTTGTACACAGAGACATATCCATGCTGCTATAGCTGGCAATGTCCTTTCCCAGCCCAAGCAAAGTGGCACCATTACCTGTTGAGGGAAGTAGAGAAGTTAACCAGAACAATTATTTTGGAAGCCATCCAGAAGGCCATGAGAGGTAAAAGGTCATGTTTCAAGGAAATTATAGTATCTATCTGCCTATGCAAAGGGCTTTAAGAAGCCAGAACACCTTCGTAGAGAATACAGTGTGTGTGCAGTGTAAAGCACATATGAAACTCTGAGGAGTACTGGCAGCTAGTTCCATACTCTGGAAAAGTATTAGTACTTATTCACTGAACAGGAGGCTCAGAGGAAGAGAGAAAGAATGAGCATCAAAAATTCAGACAAGGTTTTTCCATATAATATATGTCCAAAATGCTGTGCATCAAATCACTAGGCAAAGTGTCTCTTCTTTGGATATATGACCAATTCATTCCTCCAGAGCACAACACAAAATCCAGAGAACATATACTTCCATGAAAGACAAGATCACCACTTCACAAAACCTATAGTATCCATCCAGCTCAAGCATAGTCCAAAAGTATTAACCAAGCATATCACTTCGTATCCCCTTTATGACTGACCATGGCATAGAAGATATATGGGACAGGTCAGAAGACCTTTGAACACCCTGAGACCAAGTACTCCTCAGCTTCTGGGTAATACCTTATTCTGTATCTATGTCATTCCTTGAGCAAATCTGATGTTCAGTCCTTCTCTGGACACATTCCCTATCTTAGTGTTGATTACAGCAGACAAAGTTACAAATTTTGCTGAACTTACTTTTTCTCACACCTGTGGGGGCCCAGCATGAAAACTCATTCCTGCACCTCTGTTTGGAGGAGGCAGGCAAAGGCATCTCCTCCTCCCAGGCTGAGCTCCAGCCAGACCCTCAGTAATGTGGCAGTGAGCATCGCTGGTAGCCTGGCCCTGCTGAGCTCAGCACAAGTAAATCCCTGTGCTGGGAGTTAGTAATGCAGAAACGTCTGCAGACAGCATGGGTTTGCACAGCATGAGGGAACAAGATTTTTAAAATAAGATGGCCATTTCTTGCCTGTGTGCAACAGGCAATCAGTAAGCCTGAGCAGGTCTCTCTTACCCCGGGCCCCTCACCTGTCTCCCAGTGCTAAGCAAAGATGTGCTATGAAAACTGAGGTCCCTTAGCCTATGTACTGTGACCTGCTGCCTCAAGTCCCTCTGTGGGCACTGTGGGGGACTGGAGCCAGATGCCAAAATACTGCCATGCTGTGAGTGTCCCTGTCTCAGTTTCACCTTGTCTCTCCAGGTAGTGTTGTTCCAAATGGGCTTGGTGTAATGGCGCTGTAAAACAGCCCCTAACCAGGTCACCTCACAACAGCCACCAAAACCCACTTTGCATCTCCAAACCCAGCCCACACAACTCTCTATCCCCCAGCAAACACTGGTCAAACCATGTTTTAATCTGATTTGGAGCTTAGGAAGAGTGCTACAAGGAGAGAAAGCACTCAAAGGGCGCTTCCCTAGGTCAGGGAACCTGAGCAGTTCTGTCTGGAGCAGAGGGCAGGGAGAGAGGATGGGCAGCTCCACTGTAGGCAGCAGCATCTTCCCTGTTGCCTGACAAGGAGTTTACAGTGTCCAAAGCAAAGTCAGCAAGGGGACCCACAGCCTTCAGCCTGCTGTGTCTGCACTGAATTATTGATCCCCAGGCATGAGAAAACTGAGCAGCATCTCAGTCCCAAGAGAACACATAGGTAAGCAAATTATTAGTGAGTTTCCCTCCTCTCCCAGGTTGGCATCTCCCCAGGGAAGAGCTGAACCATGATGCCAGAGAGTTTGTATTTCCTTTCCTGTACTGCACCTCCTCACTGGAAGCAGAAAATTGGTCAAAACAGGGAAAAGAGGGATCCCATAGCACCAGCCAGACAGAGGGAAAGCTGCTTCCTAAAGCCAGGCAGAAGCTCAGGAATTTGCTCTTTCTTTTCCAGCAGAAGAGGAGCATCTGTCTTCCCACCTGTTACTCTTAAGCATAACTCCTGGATTTCAGTTTCTGAAGCTGTCAGTTTGCTATTAGTTAAAATGCATTCCCATCACAACTGAACATAATACCCAGCACTTTAAGTCAGCACTGGTTTAAGGAGTAATTTTAACCACATTAATTTATACCTGGAAGGAAAGCAGTCTGCTCCTAAAACATACGTTTCTTTGGAAGAAAGGCCTTAATAATATAGGAAATTAAACTGAGGCAAACTCACAGAGATTGCTGCACTGAGGGGCAGTTTTCTGACCAGTTTTCACTACCTGTGATTTTTTTTATTAATTTTTTCATAATTTTTATGTGTCAGTTACTCATAAAACAGCATCATGTGTTCAAACAAACTCACGGCCTGCCAGCCTGTCTTTGCATCTTATTAGATCCAGCAGTCATCATGCTAAATTTGTGCCTTCCTGTTTATTTCCACCACACCAGATTGCAAGGAGCTGTTGACTGTGTGTTCTTATAAATAATGATAGCACTTTGCATTTATATAACCTTCCATCTGTGGATCAAAGAACTCCACAAAGCAAGGTTTGATGTTCACATTTTATTATCATCTTCACTCCTCGCACGGGGAAAAGAGGAAGCACAGACTGAAGAGCTCCCATTCAGAAGCCACTTTCATTGACTAGGGAACAGCTCCTTTTCAGTCCCAATTTTATAAGCCCAGGATGATTTTCAAGGCCTAAAGCCACACCTGAAATTAAAGGGAAGATGTAGGTACCCAGGACCTTCTTGCCTCCAAGCTTACCAAAAGCCCAACGTGTTGATGCCTATGTGGGTTGTCCTACCTGGAGAAGACAAGGGAGAGTCTAAATTCCTTCTGTGAGCAGATACTGGGTCATCTCCAGCAAAGCAGGAGCAAGACAAAAGTGATAGCCAGGATGCTAGCCATAGTGGACATGCTGTCTCTCAGAGGGGTTTGGTGAGGTGGACAACTGCTTAATTTTAGTCCACTCAGGGCATGAACCCTCAGAGAAAGGAGCAAAGCAGCCAGGACAGAGCCTCACTAAGTGGCTTTACTCCAGGAAGATTTTCAGTCAGAGTAAGCTACACAAGTAGGAATCTCTAGAGAATTAGTTGCTAGAAGTCAAATACCAAGAACAGACAGACACAACAAAAAGAATGTTCCTCAAGGCCAGGCCTGGTGTGGCCACTCAGTCAGGTTTGTGTAGCATTTCTGGCTGTCACCTCTGTCCCTGCATGCACAAAATAACTTCTGAGTCAGCAATCACCCCCTATTCCAATGGCCTTTCATCACTGCCTAGTTGTTTCCTCCCTCCAGTACACACAGCTTAAAGTTGCTATGTCAGGATACAGCGTCTCAAGTGCCTGGAAGCTGCTCAAGGTGCTATTTTTGTGGTGCCAGTTTATTTTTACATGTCCTAATGCACAAGGAAGGTCCAGGCTGGGTCAGAAGGGAAGTGGAGATGTCCTGCAAAATATCAGCAGTGGTTTTTAAGTCTCTGAATGGAATTTCAAGGAGAAAGGAGCAAAGCTGTTGTCAGAGGAACCTGCTTTTTGTCTAAGCGCTTGCTTTCATGCTGATTTAAGTCGTCTATCAAAAAATCTTGTGATGCTCTTTCTCCTTGCACTTTCAGACATCACTTTTCCCTTTGAAAACGTACAGCACAGTGATTCTGAGCAGCTCTTCCATTATCTGCTGATTGGAGACACATGCCAAACAAATACTCTGTATCCCCTGATGTATTCTTACCCATCAAAGAACAACCATGGCTTTAGGCAGCATGAAAGTGATTCTGCATTTAGTATTGTTTCCTCCTTCTTGCCTTCTTACCACCTGGACCCTGAGCAGCCCCACTCTCATACACATGCACACTGAGACATAAACTTTGTCTTCATGGCATGGGATTAGCTCAAAAAAGTCAGAGTTTAAATATGACTGAGGGAAATGCAGAAATAAGGAGCTTGTGGGCACCTAATCTGTGCATAGGACCTCCATGCAATATCCTTAAATAAGGAGAATGGCACTTCAGGGCAATGGATGTATAAGTCAAGAATATACTTTTAACTCATTTTCCCAGAATATGTAAAACCTCCAGATACATTACATATGTGCCAGCACACTGATCCGCATTGTCTTCATATGACCCATCATCTTGTACTCCATAGGTGGGATGTCAAATCCTATATGCTCCTGAGCCAGTCAACCCTGGTTTTAAGGAACATTCCCAGTTATTAATTTTTCCAAAACTTCTGGTCCAAAATTTTGAAAGTTTTACATATTTTCTAAAAATAATTATTCTTGCTGCACAGTGAAAACCAGTCATTAAGCCTCTTTTGCCCAACTAAACCAAAATACATTTGTGACTGTGTTCTTGTATTCTCCACTTGATAAACAGTGATGTTTTTGTGATCTTTTATAAAGGTATTGAAGATATTTTCCTCTAAAACAGAGGAAATTTACTTTCTGTGGCTTATCTGGATGTTGCTAGGGTGCAGCATCAGACACACATGCAGGGCCCTTCATGTATCTCTGCAGCACTGTATTGCTTTCACCTTTCTGACACCTCTCACCAGTCGTCTCCAAAAGCACACTGGAAATCCAGGAAAGAGCTAAGGACACCATGTAAGCACAGTGCAAGTTTATTCTCTCTCCTCCCCTCTAAACATTTCCCCAAAATGCTTCAGTCCCACCTGAGAGAGACGCAAAAGAAACACTGACAGAGCACACACAGCTAGCCCATGTGACAGACCTCATCATTCTCTGGCATCACAAATTCCTTCTTATTAACCATTTATTATTGATTTTATTTTTACGAATGGAAACCTTGGCTGGAGAAAGGCAGATGTTAGGTACCATAATAAACAAAAAAGACAAGAAGAACCCTAAAGGTGGTAGCTACACTGCTCATCCAGAGTGGTCGTGGGCCGGGCCAGAAGCCACATATTCAGGGGGACCTCATAAGTAACACTAGATGTCTGTGGAGGCTGCCCTTCCTTCCACTTGCATGCACCACCATCAGTCCCAGGACAAAATCTCTCTTGGAAAATCCCCCTGTTGTAACTCAAGGCAGCAACCAAGAAAAGATGCAATGCTGATGGTGATGAAAGCTGAGCACCTCCACACATCTCTCAGTCAGTAGTGTGAGTTACCAGCACCAGGCATCACACCCCCAGCAGCTCAGCCCCTGATCAGATACACCACAATGAAGGTGACAAAACCATCACAACAGAGAACAGAGAAAAGGCACACACACAGGAAGAGGGAGGGAGAGAGAAGAGCTGGCAGGCAGCTCCCCGAGGACAACATGATTCTGTAAGTTTCAACAACACCAGTCAAGAACTGCAGATTTTAATCTTTGCTGTAATTAACTTTATCCAAACGAGCAGCGAGCTGACTGGCTTTCTTTGGGAGTCTTCTGGCAATTTAATGTGTCTTTAAAATGACTTGGCACTCCTAGAGGAAGAGGAGAGGGAACAGAAGATTGATGCAGTGCCAAGCATTTACTCCCACTAATGAAAAGGAATTGCCAAGGCTGTTTGATTATATATTGTACACTATTCACTAGGTGCTACTCAAATGGGAGCACTGCTGTAACCACAGTGTTCTCAAAACTGTCAGTAAAATAACCTACTTCGCAACACGTGTGTGGAGTGGAGTGCAAAGCAAATGGCACAGGTATTTCAAATTACATCTGCAGCATGTTAAAAGGTAATGCAGCATGAAATCAGTCTCACTCACACTGAAGCAATGGGAATGACAGTCCCTGCATTTCTGGGCAGGTTTTGGCTCTGAGGTTTGCGTGCTGCCCTGACCAGCCGTGCATGTTGGCACAAGGGGCCAGTGCACTGTTCATTCAGCTCTTTTGCTGAGATGAGGATGTGACTTGCTAAATGACTTGCTGTGACTGCCTTGGCCATCTCAGAGGTCATCTCAGAGCTTGGGATGGAGCTGAGAGATCTGTGACAGGGTGAGAATTGGTGGCAACTCTTGGCCATTGGCATATGAGCTAAATATTTCTTAGCAGTTGGTACTTCATGTTGACTCACTCCACACCTTATTTAAGACCCCAAAATAATTTCTTAGAGGTCCCTTCCCTATGAGTAGCATGGGAACTTTGATGAAATTTAGACCATCCAAATGTGATAAATTCTCTTAAGTTATTTATAAAAGCTGCTTTTCTTTCTGCACTCATTTCTTTACTGCTCTAGGAGACTTCATGGGCAAAAAAAGCATGGTGAATACCTCGGCACCTGCATGCTTATTTATGCTGGGAGTTATGCATAGGACCAACAGTCCAGGATTAGGTTTCTACTTCTTTCAGCTTTTTAGCTGCTACCAGCATACTGTTACAAGGTTTCCCATCCCAAGAGTGACATGGGTGGAGCAAGACCAGCAGTTTGGGAGGAGCAGGCATGGAGTGGGCAAGAAGAACTAAGCACCAGTTTCTTGGTGTGAAATAACATCCTTTCAACACGGTTAAGATTTTTTTTTTAACACTCTTGTAACAGCCTTTGAGCTGAAGGATCCATTTCTGTCCATTACTATCTGGTGCATTTTTCCCCCAGAGAATTTCCTAATACCTAATCTAAACATTCCCTGGCACAACTTGAGACCATTTCCTCTTGTCCTGTCACTTGTCAGCTGGGAGAAAAGACTGATTGGCTACAATCTCCTTTGAGGTCATTGTAGAGAGTTACAGGATTCCCCCTTGAGCCTCTTCTCCAGGCTAGACCAACGCAGCTCCCTCAGCTGCTCATTAGTCTTGTGCTCAAGACCCTTCACCAGTTTCACTGCCCCTCTTTGGACACACTCCCTATGCCAAGTCCAAGTCCAAGTCCCAGTTTTTCGCCCAGTGCTCAGAGGAAGGCAGCTGTGTGCAAACTGCCACTGGAGAGGGGTCTGTGAAATGATCCAGGTCTCAAACCATGCCCGGAAATCCCATAGGCAAACATGAGCTGGAACAGGCCAGCAGTCTGCCTGAGAAGGCTCCAAAAGGACAGCAAATAATAGAAGAGTGGCACTGTTTGGTTCACTACTCTAAGTGTAACTAATATGTCCCATACTGCTAAAACCATATTTCATCATAAATATCTTTCATGATTATTCCACCTTCTCCCAAAGATTTAGCAATAAACAAGCTGATTCACCAACTGCTATGAGGATTGCTGGACCTGCAAGGATTAACATTTAGAAAATGTAATGGAGTGTGGCTAAGATTAAATACTGCATTGATCAAAAACACAAGAAAACCCAGAAGTGAGGACGAGAGAGAAGCTACGAGGACATTAAACTTGCTGTGTACTGGGCATTACCAGGCATCAATCCTGATATGGTTGGGGGGGGGGGCTCATTCCCATGTTTCAATGCAAATTGCCCATTAGTAGAAGTGATGCCAAGCTCCTTCCTGACAGCTGCCTGTAACAGGACTCTCAACACCTGCACTGGGCTGCTTCAGCTACCTGCAGGGGGTTTCTATGATGCTCAAATTGCTTAAACCTGAAAAAACTTTCTTTGAAGCTAGTGGGATCCTTAGGACTTCAGGTTAACAAAGGGAGTATTCCTTTGGATGGACCAACACACCACTCACTCTCCCTAAATTTACATTCTCATTCCGTAATGCAAGTGGCCAAGGGACACGAGTGCTCATCTGCACCAAGAGCTTCATGATGGGAAAGCAGGCCTCTTTATAGCTCAGTAACATCTTATTTAGCAGCAAGCTCTGCTGAGTTCAGGGGCTTTATCCCAGGGTAAATCACTAATTAAAACCAACATGAATATAGGGAAAACTGGCCCCGTTGCTTCACTCCATTTTACAGTTTATTAACTCAGCTTTGTTTTGTAGTCAAGTCTAAGAATTAACTCTTTTTGTTTGTTTGCTTTTGGGTGTGTGTTTTTGTAGCTTAAAAACAGAGCATTTATTGAGAAATCATTGACTGAACGTAGCCTTGTGCTCCTGTAAGAATCTGATAACAAGATGAATGCTTGGACTGCTTTGCAATGGACAGATCAATATTACAATATGAAAGTGAGAAAATTATTTAGGATTAGAGGTGGCATGCTTGGTTCTGATCTCACACAGGATGTAAATCAGGCATTATGCCACTAGAGTCAATGCCAGTGCCCTGGGGTAAATCTATTAATGCAATCCTGAATCAAACCAAATAATTTTCAGGGTTGTAGAAAGTGAAGAATGATGGTTAAGTGGGACAAAAAAGCAAATAAAATAATGTATGGATCAATTACACACTGTTGAAAGAAAAAGTCCAGCTTCTACTTGCTTAAAATGGAGGTGCTCTGGACTTTTGCTGCAAGAAGGGGAGGAGAGGGTGATGGAATGGATTTGTGCATTTATTCTTCTAAAATGAGCTGAAGTACACCACTCCCATAAGTGCATGAAAACCAACCAAAGTTCCATGGGGGAAAAAGTGCAAGTTCTGTTTAACTAGAAATCTTCCAATTTACCCCAGTGGTAGAAAGAGCAGTTAGCAAAGTCTAGCTAGCCTAAAGGAGTACTTGTGGTGCAACCTGTCTTTGGCCTGAGGAGCTAACCCATATCTGGTAGATTATCTTGGGCAGCAGCTTCTGTTGTTTCTAAATCTCTCTCTCTATAGCAGCCTTAATTGTTACTTCCAGAAGGAAAAAGTTAGTGACCCCTCAGCATTACCCAAGGCCTGCAAATGTACCATCCACTGTGGCACCCAGTAACACACTCCCTGATTTCCAAAGCACTAATCCAGTCCATTCTGCTTACAGTATGACTTTTTTTAATGTCTCTGACACCAGATCAAAAATCTGGCAAAACCCAGCATCACTACCCTCCCTTGCTTATTATCTTTTTACCCTCACCATGCAACACACATAAACCAGTGCTGCTGCATCTAGAAGCCTGTCTGTAAAGTCAATCCCCTTCCTTCTGTAGACAAGCGAGAGCTGTGCCAGGATTAAACTGTTCATTTAAGAGCAATCAAGTTTACACGTGTTGTGTTTTCTCTTGTTTTGCTGAAGAAAACACATGAGTGAGTGATTAAAGCAGACACTTGGGTTGCTGCAATTCACTGAGATTGCTGCTGTTTGCTTTGATGAGATTCCAGTCCGCAGCAAATTTCCTCCCCATTATTAGCTTGGTGTGGAATACACAATGCTTGCTCCACTGGAATAGGACCTGGGGAGAGCAAAGGCAGCATGTTTATGCACTGATGTGCTTGATTGTTTATTTCAGTATTACCTCTGTGGGATAGCACAGGTTGACAGAGGGGTTGCAGCTAATCCATGCAGGAGCTCCTACCCTGTCCTTCATTAGGCATTACAGAATGATCCCTAGCAGGGAAACAATGTTGGTCTTACCCAAACTGATCCCTGCTCTGCACCCCACAAACAGCCTGTGGCAACTTTTAATGCTCTTTGATAGCCACAGACTCTCACTGGAGAAAATCTACAAGGGATTAACTGTGACAGTATGTGACTGCCCACTATGCTTCTCTCCCTCAGTCTGTGTTTTTTGTGTGCTGCCACAGTTTCATAATCATGCAGAGCTTTTGCTGCCGTGGGAAGGGGGACCTAGGGAGAAAGCCCACAGCCCAGGTGAGAGAGAGGACATAGCCTTCCTCTGCAGGTGCCTGTACCTGCAGACTCGGGTGGCATCTCTTTCTCATGCAATCACTGCTTCTCCATTATCTCAGCGCCACAGCACAAACTCACCTCCTGACAAGAGATTAGCATGAATGGTTGTGTTTGTGCTGCAGCATTAGGGATGGATTCAAATCATCTTAAATGCAGCAAGCTCATGACTTGCATGCTTTCTGCCTGTGCCACAGACTACTTACACAGCTGGTGCTCCAGCTGTGTCCACAGCACCTCTGGAGGACCACCCCCAGGTCACTGTTGCACACAGATTCTCTGCTCACACACAGCCTGCAAGCACAGCCCAACACAAAGCTGGAGGGTGCTGGAGCTCAGACACCCTCTCTGCCATGCTGTGCAGTAGTGTTAGTGGGAAGCCACACAAAGATACCAGCAGAGTTCCTGGAGGCACATGTGGAGGGGCTTACAGACTCTGGAAGAGGTGCTTAAAGTGGCCCTAAGCATGACCAATGCACCCCTCCTGCAGCAAATGTTCTGCCATGGGGTTTGCACTGCACCAGGGCTGTCTAAAGGTCCATGGCAAGCAGGAGCAGATATTAACAGTTATAACTCACATATTTATGGTTAGAAAAAGAATAAATTAAAAAAAAACCAAAACAGCAGGGTTAACAGGATGGCAAAAGCTTTGCCAACACTAATCCACTGCAGAACAAGCATGCCAAAATGCCAAGAATTTCATGGACTTTGTTCTTAGATGGAGAGAGAAATCTTGATTCAGCATCTTGGATAGCACTGCAATCACCTTCACCCCTTTTTGCACCTCCTAGGAACATTTCCACTGCACCTTCATTAGCACAGGAGGAAACCTAACCAAACCTATGGTACATAAGGATACCCAAGCCCTTAATGAGGTTTGGTCTGCTCCTAGCATCAGGGCAGCTGCACTACCATAGGTTCCTTTTACTCCCACTCTGTTTCTCTGGAGGTTACTCTGATGCATCTGAACCTCTTCTGCTTTTGGAACAGATCCAGTGGATGCTGTCTCCTGCTGCCTTCACCAGCCATGCCTGGAGTGCCCCAGGGATGGAGGCTGACCCCTTACCACAGCTGTCAGCACACCCTGTAGAGGAGGGCTGGGCCCCCATGAAGCAGAAAGCCATCCAGGGCTTGTCTGCCTGGTTCTCCTGTTTGCTACTTGTCGCCTGTTTCTCAGTGAATTCTTAGACTGGGTTTTGCATGAGCAAATTTTTGGGTCACTTCCTCACCACTTTGTTGCATTTACTCCCATTTGATCACACTCAGCATCCTCTTCATCCTTCCTTCTAGAGATTTTCTTCTTATCAACATTCCTGCCATAGACCAAGTTAGTCCTCTTGCCTCCTACAAGCATGTGTGTCCTTATTTCACCTTTGTGGCTACCACATCAGCCTGATCTGCTGATGTACCTTTTTGCCCATCACAAAACAGCTGCCAACAGAGACTTCTGTGTCTCTAGAAAGTCTGGCAGTAGAAGTCACACCAACCTTCAACATCCCAGAAACCCTTTGCTCTCCTGGGAGTGCTGGATACTTGGAGCATGGCAGAGCAGTTTTCTGGCTATCCAGATGGTTTTCTGGAGTCAGGTATTCTCTTCCTTGTGTCCTGTGCTGAGCAGAGCCTGGCCTCCTGGCCTTGTGGAGCTGCTTTATTAGCAAGGAGCCCCCAGTTTTGCTGTCCTGGCGAGAAGAGCTTTATCCCATCTCTGCATTTCACATGCAGGGCACTTCAGAGCAAATACTCTGCCCTAGCAACAGCAATTTGCCCTGCCTGCTGTGTGCCAACATAGATTGCCTTGTGTCCTGAGGGGAGTTTCAGATGAGCTTTATTCCTGGCAAACAAGGCAGGAGAGATAAGGAAGGAAAGCATTCCTTTTGGAAAGCAGTTTCATTACCCCTCATAATCAACTGCTGTCTTTATGACAGACAGCACACAACATGGAGCGGGCTGTAAGAAGGTGATCCCATGTTACAGTCTGTCCTTTCTTCTGATGCACCATCTTCTCTACCCCTCTCCCTCCCTTCTCCCTAGCCCCAGCCTGGGGAGCAGCATGCAGGAGGCACTCTGCAAACACATGCTGCTTTGGTCACCTCACATGGATGGGCACTGCCACCAGGCCACCCCACACAGCAGCACCTAGGGAGTCTGAGTGTCCTGATCCACAGTTCTTTGCATGGAACCCCTGGCATCCATCTTTCCAAGGCTCCTGTGAGACCAAGGAGTGCAGGGCCAGGAGCTGCAGAGGTGTGTGGCAGGTCCTGGAGGGACAGAGGTGGGCTGTCCGACACACAGGATGTGAATGGGGAGCCAAGGATGCTGGGATGGATCTGGGATCTGTGCTCTCCTGAGTAAGCAAACCCTCCTCAGGAGTCAGGGTATGGGGAAGGAGTACCCTTTGCTGTCTACATTTAGTTTTGGCTCCTTCAGAGAGAAAGCCAGGCTAGACTGGGCTCGGACTGGTGTTGATGTTCTCAGAAACTTGGTAAAATATTAGCACTGAAAATATTATTTTAAAAATATTCACCATCACAGGGTTTGGGATCTGCTCATCTTCTGAACTAATTTGCTCTGGCCTTCAGAAGACTCTGCCAGATTCTCCAGTCATATTTGACATAAGGAAGGGGGGAAAAAGGAACCATAATACTGTCAATCATTCCCACTCTTAGATCTATTAGGCTTTTTTTCCCCCTATCTTTGTAATTACAGTATTGTATAAAGTGTAAGATAACATTCAATCACTGTAAAATAAGATTTAATTATGTCATGATGAGATTCATTAGTTAATATTTGTATAGCACACTGAACATGGAAAGTGGATAGCAAGCTCTAAGTATTAATCTTGCTGTTTCAGAAAACAAGGGAATTTTCTTTGGTGGAGCAGAAAAAGCACAATAAACATATTTGTTTGGGGTGTATCTTCAGTTGGAATAAATCAGTGGCTGGGCCACATGCACCTTTGGCACGACCCTCCTCCTTGGACAAAGTTTCATCCACAAAGCCCTCAGTGATGAGTCTTTGATGAGGCCACTACAGGAGCACTACAGCTCCCTTTTTTCGTAGACTGTTCCCCACAGGAACAGCAGGGGCTGCTCTGCTGGTAGCAGCTATTTTCCAGTGACTACAGCACCATGTAAAATAAAACCAACACTAGCAGGTATTGCAGGCCACCAATTCTATTGGTGCATCAGCAACTTTCTTCCTTGAGGACTGTGACACATATAGAGTGGGAAAAACAAGAGGTACTTTGCTCTACTATTATGAACCAGAGCATGATGACCCCAGCAGCAATGTCTTTCAACATGGCAAGTGGGAGGTCTGGCACTTCTGTCCTTCAAGAGACGGTCCATGGAGAAGCACAGAAGATGATGTGGAGAGACAGACACTTCTTTTGTGCCACCTCCAGCCTTGGCTTCTATGTGTGGCCCCTAAGAAGGAATGAATCCACTGAGGACCATACTGTGAAAATGCAAGAAGCATGGGGAAAAACATTTTGGAAAGGGGTATATTAATATGTACTAATGAGTGTTTCCTAAAATGTAAACTGAAGGGGCTAGCCTAAGATTTGCTTTGACTTACAGGAGCATGTAGAGAAAAGAAAAAATCACTGATCCAAAATACTACCCAGCAGTGTCACTATTAGCTGGCTAGCCATATCCCAACCCATCACCTCTCTGTTGTATGAAATAGCACAGTGTATCAGCTCTGGGAAGAAGCCCAGAGGCTGCAATCTCTAAAACTGACTGCCCTGACCTCCTGGCTTAGCCTTCAGTGCCTGGGAGATTGCAGTGACAGTTCAGTCCCTCAAAAGGCTCTCTTGAAAGAGCTACCAAAAGGCAACAGCCCTTATTGCAGTAAAAGCAGTGAGGTTGTCCCTGTATGCCACAGGGTAACCCAATAAATTCCTACTTGCATGAGTGCTAAGGTTCATATGATTGAGACTCCATAGTTTGTCCCCTTAACTCACACTCCTTCCTTGAAATTCCAAGAAAAGTACTATTAAGGGCATTCATTTATTTTCATCATCCCCATCTTCTCTCAAGGATGCAATGATACCCTCTTGCCAGAAACCTGCTGTTTAACTCTCAGCATCTAGTCCTCCCCTTTAGTGGGTTTCACAGGAGGGTTTACAGAGCTGTCACACTGCAGTATCCATACCTGTGCACGCTGAGATGTTCCACATTCTCCAAACTAATCCCATCCTTTCGAGATTCACTTATGCCCCCTTTAGGCACCAGCTCACCACGCTCAGGCAGAGAGGAGATGGGGAGAAGCCGTGGGTGTGGTGAGTGCCACGCAGCCAGCACTGGGCACAGGAACAGCCCTGGGAACCCCTCTGTGTAAGGCAGCTCATGAGGAGACCCCACACCAAAGTCTTTATTGCTGCTGGAGCTTTAGTGGCAACATTTGGGAGAATAAACACGGAGGTAAAGCACCAGCTTCCCATGCAGGAATGCCTCCATCTACAGGTAAATCTGCCCTCTCTGCCTCTGAAGAAACTCCCACTGCCTCCCTCCTTCACATGTTCAGAGAAGTAAGGAGCCTCTATCGTTCTCTGTCATCCTGGAAGACGAAATCTTCATGGCACGCAGGTTTAGCAGCACTCGAGCACCTTACACAGCAGCAGCCAAGCTGTCACACTGCCTGCGAGTCCCCCCTCTGTGTGACATCCTGTCACTCACAGGGGATGGGCAGGCTGTGGCCACATGCTCAGCCTCCCTGTTGAGATCAGTCTCCATCACCAAAGGCAGCATTCACCCCCAGGTCACCCCCTTTATCTCTGGATGGATGGGGGTCAGGGAGGCATCACATCTCTGCAGCTCTTCTGATTGCTGTGCCAACTCCTCTCCAGCCAAACTGCCTGATCATAGGACAAAAGCTCATTTTCCCTAGAATTTTGAGCTTGCAGCAAAACAGGGCCTAAGGAAATACCAGGAAAACACAGCAGGCCAGAAATGCCACAGGTAGTCCCTAATAGGGCTGGTAGCTTTTATATTTTTAAGGCACTTAAAGAAACAGCTGTATTTTTCACAACTACTGAGCTTAGCAGGAACCCTGCAGAACTGGATTCCTTACTATGGGGCTGCTTCAATCAAGCATTTAGCCTCAATTTAAGTTGATATTTCTTTTCTTTTTTTTTTTTTTTTCTAAATTCAACAGCAAGACATAAAACAATGCACCATCAAAATGATGGCACGCCCTCTCCAATGGTGTCTTTCACCAAGTCTGAAGCTGGGCTGCTAGTGCAGATGTTCCTAAAGAGAAAGCAAACCAGGATACCCAGGACTTTCTCCTCTTTTGTTTAGCTTGTCATCTCAGCTTACTGAGCAAACACTTCCATCTAGTGGTGTGCTCTACACATGCTGGGATGATGGATGTCCTTGGGAGTAACAGGTGATCAGAGCTATCTGCAGAGGAAAAACTATAATCTTACGGAATAATCAGATTATTTCTCACTAGCGAGAGGGGTTGGATTGTGTCGAGCCACTTAGCTTTCCCCTTTGAAGCACAGGGCTGATTACCATGTAATGCTGTGCAGCTGCTATGAGTAGCACGCACATTATAGGAGTAATCAGTAGTAAATTACTTCTGAGACAATACTTGGTTGCATGTAAATGATTGCTTTGGGTAGTCATTTGGAATAGATGAGTTTTGCAAAGTTTAAACAATCCTAGTGGGGGTTCTGCTCTCCTTAAGGGGACAAACTGCGCTGCTGAACAGCCAGCACAGAGGAGTGCATGCACACAGGTTCATCCAAGCGCTGCTCCCACTCTGCTCCTGGCCCTTGTGCTCTCTGGGATAAATTGCTTAAACTATTTGCCTTTCTTTCTCTGCCTGAACCATGCAGACAATGTTCTGTGGGGATTCTGTGAGCTATGTACCATGTTACTGGCTGGTATAAATAATAATGCCAGCACAGAATTCCCTTTAGGATAACCTTTGTGCTGGGTCTCTGATGCCTCATATGGATCTTGGCATTAAAGGACTTTTAGAGGGTATTATGAGAGAGGACTGTCATCAGGTATCCTCTGTCTCAAAGCATACAGGAACAGGTCTGAGACCACAGCTGGGAGACATAGATTTTTTACCTTTAGAGCTTAGTTTTATTTTTATGACAGCACTGGAATATTGTCTTAGAGACTGATGACAGCCAAGATCACCTGAAAAATGTCTAGAAGTACCACCTCTCAAACGCAGTTCCATGTGTTTTCCAGGCCCTCTCTTAACCAGCAACGATGTTCCTTTACATTACTGTATGGATTTCAACAGCAGCTGAACTCCCCCTCTGACACCAATCCCCCAGACCACTGCTTCCTCTGCAGAGTCAGAGGCAAGAAAATTAAAGCCTCTAAAGAAAGTACATGCCAGACAAATGCATCTTGTTCTGCACCACAGGTGTGCAGAGAGGGAGTAGAGGTGACAGTGGACACCTACGGCACAGTCAAGGACAGCAGTGAGGCTCCTGAAGTTTCTATCCAATGCCTTATTTGTTAGGTTATTCTTTCACCTTCAAACATCTCACTGTGGGATAAAACCTTCAGGCAGCTATAAGAAGAAGTTTTACTATTATTCCTTGTTTCAGGGCAGAACAGCTCTGCTTAATACATTTTTAAAGACTATATTCATCTAGGAAGACTATTAATAATTAAGAAGAAAACAATATTATTATGGAAATTAAAGCACCTCTGGGTCTGTGAGAACATGATATTTCCTGATGACTTACTGGCATCCCTTCTAGCTCCTGGACAAACAGCATAGAGAACAGGAAACATTTGTACCCCAGAGGGACCACTCTGTTTAGTCCAGGTCAATGCACAGGGCTGCTGCTCTGTAATTAAAGACAAGCTGTCAAATGATTTTTCACAATTTTTCAGTCTTTCTTTGCTGTTTGCATTAAGGCAGTGAGAGAACCTTCCTCCCTCCTTGTCCTGTCATTACAGGGTCACTAAAGAGGTGCTGGCTGTGATGGACCAGCAGGAATCACACCTGCTCTCCCACTGTCGGGCTGCAAGAAATTCCAGGCCTCTGCAGACCTCAACAAACAGGACTACACTGTCAGATGCAGTTGTAGAAGTGAATATCTTGCTGGATGTCAGTTTGGAACACACTCTGCAAGTGCTAAATGGCCTGTACTGGACCTGAGAAATGGAGGACCCTTGTCTGTGCATTTTACAAGAACCACTGGCACAATTAGGGTTACACACAGTCCTGCAGGCAGATACTGCAGCATATGTGAATATTCTTCTAACAGGAGTTCCCTGATGGGCCCTACCCATCTGGAGATGTCTGTGCTGCAGGGATCACTGCTTACCAGACAGAATTTGGCTGTTTTGGACATGAGTAGCTATGCAGCCTTGGCATCATCCGAGTTTCCCGGGGCCTTCCTGGAGAGTACTTAGAGCTGATTTCCCTGTCACTGAGGGCCAAAGTGGTCCCTGGACATGCTGGGAGGTGCTAGTGACAAAAGAAGGTTATTGCTGCTTCGATGGCCACAAGTAGAGGTTAAATATAGGGAATGGAGCAAAGCCATAGAACAAAATGGCTTACTTCCCTGAAATTCTTAAGATCAGATAATTTTCTTTGGACTGAGCAGTGCTCATCTGATGTGAGAAGGAAAAAGCCTGCTCCTTCTCCCAGTGAAGAGCCACTGATGAGCCAGTACCCCACTGCCCACAGGGGTCATGGGTATCAACAAACACTTCTTCCCCTCTTTCTTTCACACATCCTGATTCCCTCTCCTTTAAAAGAGTGGTGGGATGAGCAGTATATCTGCAGCATGTCTGTGGCAGAGTGGCCACCAGAAAGGAAATTACTACTCATCAGCTGAGTAACAGATTGGATTCAGGTATTCATTGCTCACTCCAGAAAGGAAGTAAAATTTTTTGTCCCAGGTGGCCTCCATAAAGTCCCTGAGCTACACAGTGAGGTATAGACTAAGCTACAACTCACTTGCCTGTGCTCCCAGAGTTTGCAAGGATAAACTGTTTCAGCTTTGTCACCCATCTCTGCACCTACAGAAACTTTTCCTGGAGTCTCCTCTACATGGAGAGCAACAAATAAGTTTAACAAGTTTTAGACTTAAAAAGTTTTTAGACTTTCCTGCCTTCTAAGGTTTTCATTAAATACCAGTGCCCTCACCTCAGACTGGGAGAAGTTATTAAGTGACTTCAGTTTCAGCTCAGGCTTGTTTTCCCATGAGCAAGTAAGAGTTAATGCTACAATACCCCCTTCTCTGTGGTGCAGTGTGCTAGGGGGTGCTTTATGGTCAGTGAGTGGCTTCAGTGCTACTCTCAGCGCTGCTTCATTTATTTGCTATCAGAAAGACAGAGAAACAAATTGTCTGTCAGTGCCTACCTATTCTTTAGGGTTCATCCTGGAGAGAGAAATCAATGACTCGATCTCTTGAAGCATCTACATTAAAACATGGGGAGTGAAGTCTGACACTGTGTGTGTGTGTGTGTGTGTGTGTGTGTGTGTCCATGCATGGTTCAGCATTGCCACTCATCTTCACTCTCCAAATCAACAATTATCTGGAGTCCCCCAGGAGGGAAATGCACTCCTCTCATAAGCTTGGCGTAATGACTAGGAAGCAGTGGTGTGTAACAGGATCCCCAGTGCTAAGCTTTCCCTGATAACCACATACACTAATAAAATAACCCTAAGCTGGTTCCAGTCCTTAACATTTCCTTATTACTATTCCATGGGGCCTGTGTTGGGAAGAGAAACATCACTTCCTTGCAAACTAATATCCAAATGCAAGTCGTGCTTAGCATCTTACATGGGTCCTCATAAATTTGAGTGAGTTCCCTGTGTCTTCCATCTCATTGACCTGACAGGATCAGCACCCCCTGCTACTGCACCGGCTGTGTCCCTTGTCAATAGCCTGTGAGGAAATATTCTGCACTGATATATTTCCTTCCTAATTTATTGGTCTATAACTTTCTTTTACCCTTCTTTCTTGCCTAATTCGGACTACTTTTGGAAGCAAAGACCAGTAACCCTTGAGATTTTTTCTATGCGTGCCAGATCCAGTTTTTGTCAGAAAGCCAGAGAAAAAGTTGAAGGAGGTTAACATAAGAAATCCATGAGAACTTTGCAATAAAAATTTCTTGACTTTGGGATGAGATGGTACAGTGCTGAAAACATACCTAAAAAAGAATCAGCTATTAAAATACAGTTTATATCCAGCCCAGCCTGACATGGGCAGTCCTTTTCCATACCTCCTTGTTCTGTGTGTATGTGCTCACATAAATGGAGGGAGCAGGAGCTTGTGTATTTGCTCTATGATATTATTGATATTGTTGATTATGAACTCTTCCCTGTACATAAATCTGCTTGCCTCCTTACAGAAGTTACAGTTATTCATGACAATTTTTAGTTATATATTAAAATATGTCTGTCTCTCACCCAGGGGACCTTGACACTGGTTAAAATTGCAGCCTACACACACAGGAACAGCTCCAGAGCATGAAAGACACAGCATTCATCATGTGGTCCAATAGGCTGTGGATTCTTGTGCCTACATGCATATGCATTTGCTCTAGCCAGACCCTGCCTGGGTATGATAACAGCAGCAGAAGCCCAGACAAAGACAAGGGTTAAGAAACAGGCAGAAGCAGAGAAGAGACTGTGGAGAAGGCAGGGGAGAAGAAGGGAAAGCAGAAGGAAAAAAAAAAAGACAAATAATATATTCATGTGTATCTGCTGTCATATACAGACCACAAAGCTCCTTGCCAAGAAACAGTCCCCCCAGTTTTGCCTGCCAGGAGACTCAGCATCCAAGGGGTAACCACTTGTTCAGGGTTGCTCCCCAGGCAGGAGGCAGAGCTGCCAGACACAATATCACCTCCTGTGTCCCAGCAGCCCAGCCACAGCAATGAGGAAATCCTCAGCTTTTACCACCCACAGCTGGGGTGCACTTCCCAGGAGCATGGCTCTGCCAGAGACCCCAACTCTGGTCCCAACAACCCACATGGTGAAGAACAGGACCATGTTATGGAGCAGAAGAAAGGCATTGTGTGGTGGTGCTGGGAGGAAATTGGGTCCTGTGCTCAAGAAATCAGGGCAACATTCCTGACTGTGTGTAATGACACCAGGGAGGCTGGGGGACACCTTCTGAGTATGGCAGGAGGCAGGAAGTGAGAGAAGCCAGCCTTGTCCTGCCCTGTGCTGCTTTGGTTACAGCTACAGCTCTCTGTACTACAAAGGTTAATTTTCTGTAACTCCTCAAGCAGCAGGGAATTTCCATAGGACTGACAGAAATCTTGTGTTGAGCTAATATTTTAAAAGGGTAAAGGAGACAACCCAGGTAATTATAGGCCTGTCAAGCTGACATCGATCCCAGGTAAAATAATGGAGCAGCTAATAGGGGAAATATAATTCATGCCCATCAGCAGAGGTTTATGGAAAACAGACCCTGTCAAATGAACTTAATATCTTTCTTTGCTGTGATTACAAGTTTACTTGATGAAGTCAATGGTGTTGATGGCAAAAAAATTTAAGATTTTCCAAAGCATTCAACTTGGTACCACACACTAGCTGGATTTAAATCACAGAACAATACAAAGCCAACAGAGTATGTAGTAAATGAATTAAAGTGACTAACTCTAAAAATATGATGGAAACCAGAAAGCTGTCATCATGGCAACTGTCTTATGGATTGGGTCCCACAAGGTGAGATGGGTTGCATGATACTATTTTACCTTCATACTTGTGATCTACTGAAATCTGTAACTAAAATTTGTCATACCAAGATCTGAAGGCTAAAAAATTGTGAAGAGACGTCACTGATACAAATAACTTTGTAATATCTTGGTGATCTTGGAGGAACAAGTATGGTAGAACTATATGTGTTTCAGTTGAGTCCAATGTGAAGTAAGCATATCTAATGACAGAAAATGTAGGTGATATCTACAGGACAGGGAGCCGACAGGAATGCCTTCAAAAATGAGTTGTGAACCCCAATTAGTCATGCATAAATATCCAGTGTAATACTGTCAACAAAAGGTCTAGTAAAGCACCTGATCAGGGCCATCTCTGAGACCAGTAAGAAGATAGTTTCACCTTTTCTTTGAAACTTGCAACCACACCAGGGACCCAGACTGCTCAGTTCAAGAAACAGTTTGATGAGGTGGAGATGCTCTAGAGAAGATCCAGGACAATATTCCTGGGATTTGCAAACCTGCCTTTCTAGACATGACTCCAAGAGCCGAACTGCTCAGTTTACCAGAGTGATGGCTGTGGGGGTGATCTGACCATCATGTTTTGGCATCCAACAGAGAGGAAAGCATCAATAGCAAAAGTACCATTGATTTTGGTGGGGTAGCTACTTGCTGACTGATACCTGCTCTGCAGCTGGTCCTTGATGAATAACTCTACTTCCAGTATTTATCTACTGTACCTTTAAGTAAGGAACATTACTTGTCTGCTTGTCAGGACATTTCAACAACAACTGAGATACCAGCTGAAAAGCACTGCCTCAGTGCCAGCTTACTATATAGCTCCATGCATTTTATTATTGAGTCTGCTCAGCACTGAGCAGACTGCAAAGTCTCTCTTTTGCCCCAAATGGCTTCCTTTGCCTCAGAGGTACCAGGAAAGTCTCAAAATAGCCAGAGAGGCTCTCACAAAACCTTCCTGCTGGGAATACCAGTGTGTGCCATGCACTGCCTAAGTGCACAAGCTGTACTGTGGTTTAAGCCATGATACCGAGTTGAGCTAGTACAGATGGCTGTGCACTATTAATTGATTGCTAACAGTAATAAATGGCTCCATAGTGTGGACTTGTAGTCTTATAAATAAAGTCCCTGGCATTCGTATTGACAGTAGGCAGCATGTGGAAATGCTCTGGAGAGAGGTGAGCTCCCAGCCCCTGTGGAATGCAAGCTGCCAGCCTGCATCTTGGCCAAGCAACTATTTATTTTTTATTTCAATTAGAAAAAAACTCATCAGATCCCTTTGTGGAAAAAAGAAATTAAAAATAAAGCTGACCTCTAAGCCCACTCTGAGGGCTAGATTTTCTTACTTGCTTAACATTTCCCAGGTCCAGAAATAGAAAGGGTGGCTGACTAATAGACTTAAGATCTCTGAGGTGAAATGATGCTACTGACTGAAGAATATGCATTAGCTGGCATCAGCACAGCCAGAAAAAAAAAAAGGAGAAATCCACTTAGAGCTGCTTCTTCTGTAAGATAAGCCCCAGGTTCACAGAGTGAGATGCCTTCTCCCTGCTGCAGCAGTGAATTAAGTTTGTCATTTGTTATTGTGTCTTGCCAGCACACAAAATAGCAGCCCTGGGCTGTAATCTCCACTCATCTGGGTCTGCACAGTAATTGCTGGCAGCCATGGAAACCAAACTTCCCATAGTCATTTATAAACTTGACCCTCCTTGCTTCCTTATTGCTGTATTCAACCAAGCCCTTGATGGGGGTAAGTGAAGAGAGAGGAAACTGTGAACTGTGAGAAAATCCACACGTTTGGCGGCGGAGCACAGGGAACTGGCCAAGAGCCTGTCGTGTGAGTGGGAGCCTTTCCAATGTCACCGCTGGCTTTGCAGCAGCTCCTGGTGAAGAAGGTGGAGCAGTGCCATCTGCTGTGATAAGCTCCAGTGAATGACTAACAGGCCTTTATCTGCATCATGTGGGATGTGAGGATATCTCCTGGCCTCCAGATCCCACCACCAGCTTCCCAGGGAGCCTTGGCCGTGCCACATGATTTGCCTTCTACCTGAGACATCTCAGCTGTAAACTGGGGATAGCCTATTTCACAGGATCAGGATGAAGGTGAAATGATGAAGGCTTCTCAGAAGAGCAACGATTTGGACCATAGAAAGCCAAAGAACTCATGCTTCTATTTTCCTCAAGGATACAACAAAGATTCTAAAAATTTTTCCAGCCCAGTTGAAGATAGAGAGCCTTGCCTAGTTGACAGCCCACCAGAAAACTCAATCAACCACCAAATACTCACTACATGCACAGTCTTTGGATGGCTGAAGCCAGGTGAGACCTCTGGCATCACTGTTAATTACACAACTTTGTGGCCATCTGAAAATCTGATCATCTTATAATTGCTGTGAAATACCTATTGCAGCAGCAAAAAAACAAAGAAATCATTGAGTGGAGTTTGAAAATGGCTAGATTTTATCTAGTTTAATTATTCAAGGCTCCTCAACTATCACACTTCAGCAACAGCAATGACTGAATACTGACAGGAGTTTCAGCACCACTGAAAAACATGTCATTGACCTTTGGGACCATCAGATTACACCACCTGACAAATAGCTACATCTCATTCCTCCAATCCACTTGTAAGGGTTTCTTTTCTTCCCCCAGTACTTTTTCTATGTCAATATTATTTGATCTAAAGCCCAGTCCAAAAGGATGACTTTTTCTTCTTAACATGCCACACCAAGTTATGATATCCTGTCAAAACGTGTTAAGCCAGGCTCAGTTATGTTAAAAAGTGACACATCTATAACAGCTGCAGCATTTAAAGATGGTCTTTTCTGGCATGGTGAATTAAGAAGTATACCACCTCATTTAATTTTTTTTCCTTTGGGAAGAGGGAAGCTAATTAAGATATGCTTAACTTGGTCATTTTTTTTCCTAAAAGACAGACCTCTGTAACTATTTGGACCTTATTTAAAAGGAAAATAATATGCTTTGTCATTATTTATGTCATTATATATATTATATATATTATATTATAATATGTCATTATTTACCTAAGAGGTGTNCTTCTCCTGCTCATAGGAAAGAACAGCACCTGCACAACACTCTCTTTTTTTTTCCTAAATCCTTGTAGCCAGTTCATCTGTATCTTCCCACAACATCCTTATTTAAATTTCCCATCCTTCTGCATTGTTAAAAAGCCTACATGGAGCTTGTAGGAGATTTGCACCTCTGTGCTGTGCATCACAGACTGGAAATGTTGCAGGAGAGGAGTTCAAGCAGCAGAATTTGCTGTGCCTAGTTGCGTCTGCTCAAATTTGTCCTATTAAAACCACTTGAATATCAACTTTTACCATCTATGCTTTCCTCTGCAGCTTGCTAGCAGCTGGTTACTAAACTTAGTAATGAGAAATGGTGCACAGAAGCATCTGGAAAAAATAGGTGATC
This sequence comes from Buphagus erythrorhynchus, assembly GCA_013400855.1. Classification (NCBI taxonomy): domain Eukaryota; kingdom Metazoa; phylum Chordata; class Aves; order Passeriformes; family Sturnidae; genus Buphagus; species Buphagus erythrorhynchus. The sequence continues at coordinate 112,467 of VZTT01003618.1, forward strand.
ATGATAATCAATAAGTGCACCATAATGAACTGGCATGAAAGATTGGGCTTAAGCATGGAGAGAAATCTATTTCATATTTTCAGCATCCAGGGTATTTGCCTTAACATGCTGAGTGTATCTTTGGCATGATTTGTTTTAAAAGAGACAAAGATCTAATTAGGTAAGTTCATTACCCCTAAATCTCTGGGTAGTTTAGAGTCTGCATGCACGTTAACCTGCTCTAAAGCTGCACACATGCAAGTCAAACACATGGACTAGAAGTGCTTTCATAGCTAGAAGTCTTTAGGGAGGCTAATGGGACAGCATGTGAGCAAGCCCATCAGGTCAAGAAGCATACTCACAGCACCTTTCTTACAGGTTCCAGACCCACCCAGACCCTCTCTGCCCAGGGTGAGGTCCTGGCTGCCCCTGGAATCAGCTCCATTTCACGTGGTCACCAACTCCTCTTCTGCAGCACTGCCCACAGCCTGGGATGCCACCTGGGATTTGCCCTAACAAATTTACCAGGGCTTCAGGTGCAACATTGAACAAAACAGAATAAAACTACAGCTTTCTCAGCACCCACTTAATTCAGCTGCTGTGATTTCTGTGTATTGACTTGACCTAAATTATTTAACAAGTGATGTTTATTAGAAAGAGCAGCACATACACTTGCCCTGCTCTTATTCTTCTCCAGGCATCTGTCTATGGCAAGAGTTTGGGGGAGAAGGGGAAGAAGGAAAGGAAAGGAAGCTGCTGATTTTTGTTTGGAGTTGTCTTTTTTCAGGCTGACAAATTCTCTGGTGACTACAAAAGATATTTTGTGGGTGAGGTGGAAAAAGGCCTGTTGAAATGTCCCATTTGCTGCAGGGTGTGAGATCTAGGCAGACAGCATTGATCCACTCTTCTCCCCTTCCCAGCCAGGCCCAGGAAGGTGCTGTTTGTCTGCTGGCTTTGCCAGTTCACCCAGTTGTGGGGAGCTACAGCTGCACTGGTGCTCTGTGGCACAAAGGCTGGATGCAGTGGGAGGGGGTTGCTCAGACAGGAAGGCAGCAATATTCTCTTCAGACAGGAGGGGAGGAGCTGGGGATCAGCACCAGTGTCATAGGGTCTCAGGCCTGATGATCTGGAAGAATACTGTCAGCCTCACAGCATCAGGCACAGACCCTCACAACCACAGATAGCAAGTAAGCAATATGAAGTCCTGACATTTTCTCCCAAAACTCTTCTAGTGATACTTCCACACATCCCAAACCACCAATCTCTTCCCCCAGAATCTAGCTATGGCAGGATCCTTGTACACTGGGCATAGCATAGTGTTTTTTAGCTCTACTCTCCTTGGAGGATTAGATACTTTACTGCCAGCCTTTATGCTGTCAGCTGCTCTACTCAAAAGCAGTGCCTGGGATTTGACTTCTAAAAGCTGTTTCTGGGGGCATACAGCACTCTGGTGGCAATGCCTCCACGAGGTTTTTCAAGTGTACTGCTTCTGAAGTCCATCTGTTCTCCTCAGAGAAGCTGGGCTCCACTGCTGTTCACCCCAAAGGATCGAGAGAAATGAAGGAATATGCAATGACTCGTCTGGACCCATTCTTCAGCAGGAGGTAGGAAAGATGGAAGTGGGAAACTGCTAGTTCTACTTCCTCCAAAATCTAACTGCACATGGCAAATTGGGCAGGCAGAGCATGGATTGTTACATCCTGTAGGACAAACAGGATTAACAGCCCTGATGGTAGCCAAACACAGAATTATAAAAAACAGGGATGGAAAGGCTCAAACAACATCTTGTCCACCCCAATTCCACAAGGCACCATCTGCTGTTTGCCTAGTCAGCTCTTAAAAGCCTCCCACGATGAAGATGTTACTGCCTTTCCAGGCAAGTTTCTCCACTGCTTTTTCTGCCATTGCTGTCGGGAAGTTTTGTTCTTACGCAAACTTGAATCTCTCCTTCTTCAATGTAAGGCCATTTTTCCTTACCCTCACCAAAGCAGTCAGGAAAAAAAAAGTATCCTGTTTCCTTACTGTGGCTTTTTTGTTTTTAGAAACCATTGTCAACTCTGTCTTCAGTCATTTCTCAGTTAAGCTTAGTTCTTTCACTCTTCCCCTGTGCCTCAACAGGTTTTCCACCATCAATGCTCTCTATATATATGTCACCAATTGGCTCAGAACTCTTGGAGCATGTCCAAAAGAGGACCCAGCAGTCTTCCAACTGGTGATGTTCGTCCTTGAACCATAAACTGTTTTTCAGGGTCACTTTTTCCACTCCAAATCCTGCCTTCCAGATGTGTGTAGAGTCCTTTCCAGACATGTGTAGAGCTCACCCTCAGCTGCAGATTTAATAATCCCCTAGCCCATCCACCAAACCATAGAAACATGGTATTATAGAGCAGCCAGCCAATAGATCTTTACAGTCTGACAGCAGATCATTGAAAACTTATCTCTAGATCTGTTTATCCTTTTTCCATTGGACTATTCTCTAGTTTGTGTAGCTCCATGTCTATAGCAGACTGGTATCCTTGTTTTGCCCAGTTTGTACCAGTGAAAGCACCAGCAGTGTAGCACCAATATGAGTTTGCAAGGGGGTCATGCTAGGTGCAGCCTCCAAGAGGAGGATTTTTCCCTTGCAGGAGCTCCCAGCACAGCAACATGACTGTAGATGGTTGAACTCCATTTGTGGTAACTGCACTAAATGAAAGACCAGGCTCCACAATGTGTTTAGGAAGGGAAATCTTTCTGGAGCCATTAAGTCACTAACATCCGTGTAGTCAGACCTGAAAGAGAGGTGCTGAATTGATGGATGTACTTGTCATATTTATGGTTTGTAGCAGAGTGATGAATGTGCTTTGTGGTTTATAATGTGATGCTCATTTAACTCTCCTCTTAAAGATCTGGCTGATTTATAGGAGCCGGTGTTACTATTGTGTTTCAGTGGGGTGACAGTAGAGCACAGAGGTTTGTCAATTAGTCTCACATGACAAAGCCAGGCTCCAAATGACTGCCTCTGATTGCGAATATTTAACCCTGGAGAAAATGGATCCATTTTAAAGACATCTCTGGTGCTGGAGTGACCCACTGATTTATGTCCTTACCCAGCATTTTTCGGAAGTCCTAATTTATGAGGCTACAGCTCCAGCTGCCTCAGTGAGTCAATTCACAGAGGTGTGTTCCAGCACACAGCACATCTCTGGCTGCAGCAGATGTCAGGTACCACCACCCAGCTGTAACAGAACACCCCAGAGCCATCCCTTCCCTACTTTTCCTATGATGGCTTCTGTTTTGGAGCGCATTTGTTTTTATTACTTTATTTATTTTAATTTTATTTTTAATATTTTTTAATTTATTATTTTATTTGTTTTTACTATGGAAAGGGACTTGACTTTCAGGAGTCAAGAGTTCAGAATGCACCAGAAAGGTTGGGTGCAAGATCTCTAATCATGTGAGTCAGGGCAGGCATATGGTACTGCTCAGAGCTTTGATTTATCAGACTTAACACATATCAGTGTCCGTGTTTTCAACCTCTGCTCTGCCATGGACTCTCTGCTGACTTTTTTAGCAAGTCTCTTCCTCCATCAGCCTCATCTTTTCCCCCACTTTAAAGCTAATGGAAATACTTTGCTCACACATGTAATTAGCACTCGAGCAGCACTCTAAAACCACCAGGCACATGTGTGTTTTAAGCTTTTTCACCCCAGGAGGGCAAATGCCTATGTGTAACACAAAATCACATCATACTATTTCTGGTAGGATCTTCCATGTCCATTTAGCTCAAAATGCTTTGTCAGGCTACTGGAAATGCAGTTAGTTATCAAGCTAAATATAGCAAAACATCTGAGGTGGAGACAAGACACTTAGAAAAGTGAAAATGTGTGCAGACAGAGAAGCCAAGATCACCCATTTAATCAGTCAACACACCTAGTTTCTTTTTCATTTGCTGCCTTGGACCCTCTGGATTTTGTTTACTCCTGCAGAATTTTATGACAGCTGCCCCTTGGGAGTGCATTGCACACTGAATTTTGTCCCTGGGACAGAGACATTTTAAGCAGATGGTGTGAGAACCAAAAAGTTGGATGCACAGGTGCCTGATGCTGCACAAGTGCAGGGAGGCCAGGATGAGAAGTGGGGACAGCTTTGTTTTGTTAGGAGAGGAGCAGACCTAGCCAGAGGTGCTGTCAGGGATGGAATGGAGAGGTGCCTGCCTGCTGACAGGGGTTCCAGGAGCAGAACTGGTACAGGGCTGGTAATGGAAGGATGTGGTTGGGTTTGGGGAGGAACCTCATCTGTTGGCTCAAACAAAACCAAACCCTCATGACTTAGGGTGCTTTTCAAGGCTACTGAGAGCACCTCAGCTCCAGCACCTCCTGAGATAGCCCTGGAAAAATGCCTCCCTCCCATGGAAAATGGTCAGAGTAAACCATATGTTGGCAGTGATGCGGCAGTCAGGCTTTGTCACCAGAAATGCCACAGACAGCATATATATTTCTCTGAAGTGGTTCTCCTGCTGGTTAGTTCTTACTGCTATTTTTAGGCTGAGGCATTTTATGCCTTCAACTTCCCCCTTTTTTTTCACCATCAAGTGGTCATGAACTCTCTCACAGTTGACAGAAATTTGTATCCTTCAGCACTAATAGATCCATCAAGATTAGGCTGAGGTAACTGAATGCAAAAATGCATATTTGGGATGCTGTTTATTTTAATAAACTACACTGCATGAGTGGAATAGATATTGAATTTAACATATACTGGCATGAAATAATTCTTACTAAGTGGTGTCTGGAGTCAGTCTTCAATCTAATTTCCCTTTTGTATATTTTTTTTTTTGCATAAATAGATTTTATAAAGATCGGCAAATTAATTCTTGGGTATATAGCAAGTTTTCCTTATGATGGAGAGGACAAGTATGGTTAAGTATCCACCTGTACACTTAAGGGACTGAGATTGTTTGTTGGCCCTGATACACTGAAATTCATCTGAATGCATCTCATTAGAGAAAAAATTGAATTTTTCAGAGGTCCAGCAGACTTTTGAAAAGCTAAGGCTTGTGTCAAGGTTAATTAGGAGATAACTTTGGAATGGCACCAAGGTAGCTGGCCCAATATGGAAGACAGAGCCATCAGGCTGGCCCTCACCCAGCCCTGTGAGGCTCTGGGAGACTGGATACAGCCATGCAGCCAGAGAGGCTCCTGCCCATGCCCTGGGGTGAGCTGGTAGGAGGGATGGCTTTGCTAAGATGAAAGGCAGCTCTCCATGAAGAGAGCTCTCTACATCTCTGCCTTTGTCCCCACTGTGTCCTTCAAAATGGGGCTCAGGCTGGAAAGTAAGAGCTCCATACAGACATGGTTTCTTTCTCCAGATATCATCATCATCATCATCATCATCATCATCATCATCATTATTATTATTATTATTGCCATAAATTGTACAGGTACAAAGCCAAGAGGAACATCATCATTACCCAGCCTGCCTGAGATGGGCAGTGGGAACAGAGGTGGTGCTCATCCTCATCACCAGCCTCCAAGAGGAGACCTGTGCACGGATGGACAGGTTTGGTAGATGTTTCCTATTAAAGCAGGGGGAGGACAATATAATACATTGCAGTCATTAAGAAGAGAAAGATGTTGATTTCCCCAATGGCTTTACTATAGGATTTCAGCTCAAAGTAGCTGGCACCTTGTGCCACATGACCATCATCTGTCATCTGTCATATCACCCTCTCACTGGAGCCAACCTGTCTGAGCAAACTCCTCTTTCTGGCTGCTGCTTCCCCAGTGAAGTCTGAGCCAGCCTTTTGCTCCATGACAACACACTGAATCCAGTCCAGCTTCTCAGCAGCCAGAGCTCTTGCCATCTGGTGGGTGGTTTGTCTCAGCCTGGTTCCATTCTGGGGGAAAACAAGCACATCTCACCACTGGGCTCCCCAGCTTTTGGCAGAACCCCGAAGATGGCACAGCATGTGGAGCACCCCTCATCCCCTGCAGATGTACCTCTAGGTCCAAACCACTGCAGGGATGCATCGCCCCACTCACCTCTGTGCAAGGGGCCAAGCACACTCCGGCTCTGCCCACCAGCAGACAGCTCAAACTGACTCTTTCTGTGAAGAATATGGACACATCAGGCTTAATCCACTAGTCGTGGGCCTTATAGCACACCTAACCTTTCAGTCGAGGTATAGCCTTGACAGGTCAGAGCAGGCTCAAGTGAATAAAGGGCTCTGCACTGCTCCAGATTCCTGCAGCTCCAAGCCAACCACACAGCCATGGTGAGCAGCAGAGACCAGGCTGCAGGCGTGTTAGCAAATAACTGCTGTACAGACTGTTTATTGTCCACTCGATGCCAGTCCTTGTCAGCATCAATATCCCAATTTCTCTTGCTACAAACAAAGGTTAAGTGAGTCCAATTACTCTAGTAAGGTAATATCAATAATGCTACTAATTACAGCAATCGCCTTATGGATCATTAGTTTGTGATTATGACTTTGTCAAGTGCTTTGGCAATTTTATACAAGAATCATTCACTATGTGTCATGGAAAAGAAATATCTTCTTGGCATTGCTAAGCTCCTCTCTGTATAAATGATCCTAAAAGTTTGTATGAAGTCTGCCAGAAGCTTCTTAGGAAACAAGATGTCTGTCTAGTATCTGCAGCTCCACAACACCCAGTAGGAAGAGGGTAATGGCAAGAGAGGGGTGGAGGGGTCCTTATGCAAATGGAAATTCATTGTTTTGACTCCTGAAGAATTTCAAAAAACAGGATCCCATGCAAATAAAATGGACCCAGGTTGTGTGAGGTACTGACATGTTTTTCTAATAAGAGGCATTATTGTCCTTACAGCCTCCCTGGAGAGACTTGGCATGTCTTATTTTATTTGAATAAATAATTAATTTAGTTTAATTAAGATCATCCAACAGTCTGGAGATAGGTTTTACTAATTGAAAATGCATGGGAGAGTCTAAGTATGTAGATGGTATGCACGGAAACTGATTTTTCTCTTTCAGTTGAATTGGAGGTGGTTAAAAGCTCTCTCTGTCCTGTAAATATTCGTTTACCCATAGCTCTGCTGTCAGAGCAGTGGTGACCAGAGGCAGGATGTTCCAGAAGACATGCAGTGGGAACCCTTCTGTGACCCCTTCTTTGGTCACAAACAAGTGAACTCTCAGCACTTGCATCACACCGAGGATTTTTTGCTCATTTAACAGCTTTTCCAGGGCTTTTACTAAGACCCTCTCCATATGACCACATTCCACATTTTCAACCCCTTGCTTAAGTGAGTAGTAAAATCATTGAAACACAACTTTAATTAAAAATAAAAGGGAAATTGAATTTAAAGTCAGAGAAGAGATCATTATAATCCACTAATCTCACTCATGCACATGACAGATCATAAATATCACCCTCTACTTCTTGCACCAATATGCAGTAGAATTAAAATACCTGTTCTAGAAAAGGTTCTTATCTGGAAGATGATAAGCTTCCTCAACTCATCATCCCATTAACAAATTCAAGGACTCTTTAGCATTTTGAAGGATCTTATGAAGGTCTGAAAGCCTTATGAAGCTAAAGCAAACAGCTGGAAGTGAGATGTATTCACAGATGATGCCAGGGTGCTAGAATATCCCTGGAACATGTAGGCATCTTGTCTACACTTGCTCTTCGCTGTTGTTCTGAACCTGCTGTAGGAATCAAATTGACAAAATCACCATGATGGAAATCCAGCACACAAGAATGATATAACCCATTGCTACTCACCAAATTTTCAGAAACTGAGAAAAGTCTTTCTTTACAGTTCCAGCTTTATCAGTGAAACTCATGGCTAAATGTCTGCCAAGTTGCACGGCTGGACAAATGGTTCAAAAATCCAGGGACCTCAAAGAGCATAAGAAGGTAAATCTCAGATGAACATGAGTGTAGAAAAATGGCACCCAGAAAATGCAGCATCCTAGACCAATTTCTGCCACATTCTGCCAAAACTAATTCGGCAGGCACTAGCACTTTGTTGGCCATAAAGATGCAATCATAGTTTTAAGCTGCTTCTGTCAGGGTTAGAGCAAACCAAAGCAGTAGGTGGGAAAACCAGCTCCTCACATATGTTGAATATACCACAATGAAAATTGACAAGACAAGGACTTGACCTCATTTCTCACTGCGTACCCTCTTAGACTTAGGAAGATAGCTCAGGCAAGGCTGAAAGCAATATTCAGTCCATAATCATGTGAAATATTTAACAGAGAAAGCAGATGCTTAATAAGATTTTAAATTACTCATTAGAGGAAACCTTAAGCAAGAGACAATATACACAAACACATTAAACAGGACAGCATCATGTTTTTTTCTATTCCCTTTTTAATGTACAAGCAGGCAACTGAAGAGAAAAAATCCTTAAACTATTGTAATAATGCAGCTCCTGTCCACATCATTGGGATACCAGCTGGAAAAAGATAGATAATTCACCTCCATTTTCATTTGGCAAGATGAGAAGATCAGCTGAATTGTGATGGTGTGCAGCTTTGGGTCGCAAGAGTAAAATCTGCACTGTTTGTTCTCCATGGTTGGCATTGATTTACCCTCACTTGAACTGAGAGGTTATTTAAGCAGTAATTTCAACTTCCTGCAACACAGAAGCAATAAATGGATTCTCTCATGCATTTGAGACATTTTTACTAAGCACATTCATGGGGAGACAACTGTTGATTATTCTCCAAAGACAACTGAAATAATAATTATGATAACAAAATGTTAGAGGAAAAGCACGGCTTCAAGCACACTTGCCATTTGTTTTTCCTTGACACGCTCATAAATACCCACCTTTCTTCTCTTTTTTCTTAGGGCTTCAGGAAGAGAGGTGGCAGGGTGGGGAGAAGGGAGTGAGATGCAACCAGCAAGGCTGTTTGTGGCATTCCTGGTGACTGAGGCCCTTGTCATTCACTACTATGTGTTGAGCAGCTTCATGGAAACGGGAAGTGATGTTGTACAAAAGCATTGGGAGTTAATTTCTTTTTCCTCATGGGAACATTTGGTCTGTCCTGAAGACCCTGCATTGCTTGGCTGTGCTTTAAGCAAACCAAGAAGCCCAGCCCAGACTGAATGTCACTGTTTTCCCCTGCCTACAAGGGCACAGAAAGGACCATAGCCTAGTTCTAGTCTCAGTGCGTCCAAGTGCATGACAGGTGGCTGGAGACCACTGTTATCCCACCTTTTGCTTTGTGGTTTGTGCAACCTGATTTTTGCCAGTCCCATTAGCAGGGGTACAAGAGGGCTCATCCACCTGGTCCATCAGAGTGCACCAAGGAGACATCAGCACCAAGAATTCCCATCCAAGCAGTAAGGGCATGGTTTAGTGGCAGGCTTGGTAGTGTTGGGTTAATAATGGGACTCAATGATTTTAAGGATCTTTTCCAACCTAAATGTGCCTGAGGCACAAGGAGCAGCCCTTACACAAGCAGGCACAGACCCTTGCTAACTGGGCTGCAGCATTTCCACGACCTTACCTCCTTGGAAATGTGCTACATGGATATAGGGAGCTCAATTAAACACTGCCTCTGAGAGAAGAAAACTGACTGTCTTCACTCTGCTGCTCTCTGTGTGCATATCCCATTACCACAGTCAGGCACAAAACAAGTATCTGAGCACTGCACAAGTGTAGGATCCCCTTCCACCTACTCCCTCTAGTCCAAAAATGATGCCTTTTCCCAGGAAAGTCAAAATGTGCCTCATGTAGCTGATTTAGGGCTGTGAAAATTCACAAAGCTGCCACTCCATCCCCAGAATTGGGAGTATGCACCACACAGCTAAAAGAGGAGGTGCAGCTGACTGATTCCTGCTTCCTCAGTGCCTCCATTCCAGAGCAAAGCATCCTTTGCTCATACTGTGCTAGAATTAGTTCCCTGGCTGAATAAAACACTACAGCCTGCAGAGCTGTAATTTTGGCACTGCTCACTAGCACTAAAAACACTTTGAAAAAGAGAAAACAAAAAGGAATAACATATTTGTCAGTTCTTGGCACTAATCAGTGAAAATGGCTTCAGTTCAGTGGCACCAAATGAGAGTAAAGGTAATTGAAATGCAACAGCCAACAGGCTGACCACCTTTAACAGTATAGTCTCTGTGCCAATTTAAGAATTATTTGGATCTTTCTCAGGGGATTTTCATATGTATAATTCCATTAACATATAGGACCCCTGTAATATGCCAAGCCAACAGCCCTGAAGATATCTGTCCTCTCTTTATAAACAAAACAGATTCAATCCAGGGAACAGATGCTTCCCTCTCAGGGAGCCCCATCCTGTCCTTCAGAGACGCAGCTACTCTAGATCATTGTATGCCCAGCTTACTGCCCAGCACTGGTACAGGCACTAGAGTAATCCAAACAAAGACATCTATCCCCATGTCTGCATCTCTGACCTTTAATCAGGAGCCACCAGCCTATGGTTCTGAGTCAAGACTCAGAAAAAGTTCAAGTGCAGCTCAAATGTAGGATCTGTCCCATGACAGAGGCATGGCAGTGCAGGAGTTGCAAGTAATCTAAATCCCCAGTTGTGATGGGAAGTGGATTAAATCACCACAGTCCCATCCTCACATCTGAGTCAGACCAGTCCCTGTGGCAGAGTGGTGGAGAGAGGGCTCTCAGCTGGCTGTGAGAAATAGGACACAGGGATTATATGGAAGATTACTATTAGATTAATTACTAATACAGTGTCTAAATATTGCCAATGCAGTATCTAAACAACAGCTTTATCATCTATTACAATGGATTACAGTATTATCAGGTCATGGTCTCTCCTGTTGAGTCATGAGCTTTAGTGAGACCCCTATGCTGCCTAAACTCCTCAGAGAAGTCTAGGTGCAGCTAGACCCACTTAGTGTCCAATTTGGTCAACAGTTTAAAGGGTTATAAGCAGATTCGACTAGAAATGTACATGTTTACAGTCTTTGGCCCTGCAGAATTCCCAATTACAAAACAACAAAGCATCTATGTATCTATTTTAGGATTTTATCTCTGTATTTGACCAGATATTAGTGCTTTTTAATCTCTGTCCAAAAGTGAGTGTTCCCTGACTTTAGACTGAATGGACCCTGCAGGCTGCAGCTTTGGGAGACCAATTTGCCAAGCTGTCCCAGTCTCCATCTGTATTTTATGCCCTTCTGTAAAGCCAGTGTGCACCAAAGTCAAATGAAAACATCTCAACTCCCCCATCACTGGAATGCTTTAATTATGCAAGCAACCAGAGAGTTCCTCCTGCAATATCCATCTGGTGCTCTTATCTTAGGACACATTACCATCAGAGAAAGGTATGTGTGAGGGGGGGATCAAATTCAGAGAGCCAACTAGCTTTTCTTGCAGTCACAGCCCCCTCTCACCATGAAGAAACAGGATTGCTGGCCAGGCTTTGTCAATCCCTGTCTGTAAATCTCTCCCAAAAACTCTCCCAGCCTTGGCTTCAGGAAGCACATGCTGTCTGCTGACCCTTGGCTGTCAAAGTTGTTGACATGATTTTGTAGGATCAGGAAAGCTGGACACATCTATATCATAGGTAGTATTAAGTGATCTGAAGTATTCCAAAAGAATAAAGTCCCTTGGAGGCAGGGGATTGCCCAGGCAGCAGTCCAGCTTAGCTCTTGGCCACAGTGTCTAATCTGCTCCTACATGAGATGCGAGTGTTTCTTCCCATGACTGAAGAGTTAATTAAGCACTGACCCCAAATACAGAGGCTTATGGATCACAGAGGATTTGCTGTGACTGTGTCCATGTAGCTCAGCCTGTGATGAGGAGCAGTGCCAACCTCACCCAGGTCACTGGTTCCTCTCCTTCTACATCTGGATGTGGCCTTTGGGGATTTGAACCAGCACAGCTCACTGGTTCACACCAAGCCAGCCCAGGCCAAGTCACCTCTTCTCAGAACAGAGCTGGGTGGAGTATGAATGCTGTGTGCAAAACAAGGAAACAAGGACCCAAGGGCTGACGAGACTGACTACCAACACCAATGGCCTCATTTCATAAAACCTGGGTCACTTCCAGTCTCCTCTGAATCCGAGTCAGTTTTGGTTTTCATTCTGTATTCCTCAGACCAGACCCAACCTACCTTTCAGGGAGTCTGCTTTTGAGATTTCTTTCTATCTGTAATTCAGGCGCAGAACAGAGGGTGCAACCACATGGCACATCAGAGCATGCTGATTATTCTGTCAGGAGCAACTTAAGATGGCCAATTTTAAGCTCTTATTTCTGATCATGAAACGCCTGCAAACACATCAAGACTTTTGCACCTGCACTCATTATTCAAAATTATTTGATGAGCAGTATGTGCAAACATGTTTAACTGCACGTGGATCATCTACAAATCACTTGATGTGACCTTCACACAAGAGTTCAGCATTCACATACTGCCAAGGGACCTGTTTACCACACCATTCTTTTCAGTCTTGAAGGAAGAAAGCTGAAAAAGGGGAAAGATTCCCTGCAAGAAGCATCAGAGAAGAAGACCAGCAGGACATTTTACTTTTCTGTGAGATAAAATTCTGACAATGAAGGCAGGGTTCAAATTTAGAAATATTTTCATCCTTTCCTGTCCAAAGTATCAAGAAAGGCATAAGCCTGATCAATGGACTGTTTGGAAAACTTCATCTCACTTTTTCTCTTCATAGTCTCAAAAATTAATTGCATTTGTATACATGAGGGTGATCTTCTTTGCACTGGAATATTTTGCAGTGGAATATCTTTCTCCCTGATTTCACATCTGGTAATTGCTTAGCACTAGGGGCCTGGACAGAGCTATTCAGTGGCCTGTAGGGTCATGCAGTCCTCTCTGTGACACAGGTCCCAGAGATGCACCAGTTCTCCTCCTCTTATTTGCCTGTTTTAATTTTGCTCTCTTTCTCCTGGAGCCAAAAATGGACGAAAGAGGAAAGAACCAGTGACAGACACCACTGATACTGCTTGATAAAAGGAACTCCTACACCACAGTGATGGGTGAGAGGAACCTAGGAAAAATCAAATTTGACTGACAGCCTCAGTTCTGGATCTCTTGCCTGAGGTATTGGCATGATAGTGCTAAAGGTCTTCTCTCTAACACAATAATATTTCACATACCTGCCAAGAACACTGATTTGAATGTATTCATCTCCCAGTTTCTGTCACCACCTATCATGGCTCATCACAATCACTGCTGCATTATTAATAATCCTTCCTCTGTGTATATGTGTATGTTTGTAGCCCAGATGGAAAAGAGCTCCACCTGATCAACAGCAATCTCAGTGGAGGGCACCATGTGGGGATTCAGAAAAAATTCACAAGTCTGCTCTTCTATGCCAGTTTGAGAAACAGTCCATCACTACTTAAAGCATCCTCTCCAGCTGGCCATGCAAGATACAGGTGAAGGATGAAGTGACAGGGAAGAGAGCAAGGGTTTGCTTATTTTAATGGAACTAATCAGGAAGCTATCCTGATAAGATCAGAATGTGAAGAGTGTGCAGGTGAAGGGGAATTTCACCCCAAAACTCTGCAGGAAACCATGAAGATGACAGCTTTGCCTGGCTAAAGTCCTCACTGGGAGGGCATCATGCAATGGTGTAGTGAGCTGACAGCATTGTCAATACAATGGCATTACCCTATTTTAACTGGTGAAGTGGGAAAACTGTGTCTGGTGGCACAGCAGAGCAATAAAGAACCTCATATATTAACCATGGCTCCTGTTGGGAAAGAAAACAAAGAAAATTACTGCCACGAAAGGGGCCAAGGGACACTGACATGTAATCTCTACTTCAGAAAATTCTGGGAAAGGGCATTAAGAGCCCTGTGTTTCCCTTAACACTAGAAATGTCTGATGGCTCTCCAAGACACAGGAATGTGAGCACTGGTATTTCCAGAGAAGGATTCTCTAATAAATGCTAATAAATCCTAATCTGTGTTTTGCCAGGGGGCAGCTCTCCTTCAAACAAACATGTATGTTCATCACCATCTTCCCTTGAAAACAGAATGGCAAACAAAACTCTATCCCAGCCCCAAAAGATAACACCCAGCCCATTATTTCCTCTATGTGAACCATCTATGGTACTTTAGAAGGCTCTAATTTTACCTGTAGGGCCAGGTGGTGAAATGGGGAGTCCTTCATCCTTGGCAGAATCACCCTGGGACTCATGTCACAGCAGATTTGCAGGTTTATCTGTCCTTTTTTCCCTAGTAGATGGAGTTTCATGGCCAATGAATAATGAAACCATCTCTTTCCAAAGTACTAAACATGATGGTTGGTATCTTCCTCAAGAAAAGACAAGGCCAAATGAGCATGAGGGTTGAATCTGTCCTTCAGCTCTGAACCCAGTTACTCTGGAGAGCACTCAAAAGCCATGCACTGGCTTGGCATATATTTATTTCTTTGACAGAAGGCTCATCTTGTCAGTCTGACAATAATGTTTGATTCTCACAAGTGCTTCTCAAAGCAGCATGTACATCATTAACATCCCTCCCATCCGTGCCTTGCAGTACTTCCCATCCTACAGTGACTCTTCCTTGGCTGCAGAATTGCTCTTACCCTGCATCTGCAGCCTCCTGCAGTGTGAGGCTGGCAGTGGTGGAACTGAGGCATGGAGTGCACTAATTCATGGCTTACAGCAGCTGAGAAGGTGAATCTTTGTTAAGATCCCATCCTAGGAATGAGAGAAGCTGATTTGAGTCTCATAGTCCCTTCAAGTGCTGCCAGAGGGAGGCAGAAGCCCCTCACAAGAGAGTGTGGCACAGGGGTGAGCATGTTTAAGCTCACTTCAACTGCTTACCATGCTCTGACAAGGAGATGTCCATCTTGCCTCAGGAGCAGGATTTTTCAGGTTTTACCCCAAAGCATCTGATCCAATACCTGTCCTTTTTGCCTTGCCTCAGGTATGTTGTAAAGGGTTGTGAAATTAGTCCAGCCTCTTTAAAATCCAGCCACAGCCTTTGCATCCATGACCTCAGGGAGAGGGGCAATACATTCCATGGATAAACTACATGCAGGATTTAAAAAAAAAAAATTATCAGCTCTAAAGCTGCTGCCCTTTAATTTCAGTGAATGACCCCTTGTTCCCATGTTGCAGGACAGAGTTTAAAGAAAAAAAAAAGAGAGAAAGGAAGAAGCAATCAATTTCACTTTCCATCTTTAATCATTGTGAATGTCTCAGACAAGGCTCCCTCCAACAAGTCATCATTTCTGGCTAAAGAGTCCCTGCAATCTCTCATCATCTGTAAATTCAATGACACTTGTATCTTCACTGACCTTCTCTGGACCTTTCAATATCTTCTACATTTTTCTTCACCTGACAAACAATGATTTCTGACCTCTCATCAGCTTGATCCTTCCTGTTGTCCTCTAAAAGGGAGCCTGTTGCATTATTCAGCCAGTCCCTGATTATTGCTTGCTTTCTGCTTATTTAAAGGTGGTGCTGGAGTCCCTGTTTTCAAAGCAAAGTCCTTTATTTTAGGCAGATTGTCAGTGCAAGAACACATTGATAAAATCTTTACACAAACCTCAGAAGAAAGCTTTCAAAGTGAGTTATCCACTCATTTCTACTCCTAACACACACACAGAACTGGATATTGCTGTTGACAAGCCTGGAGAGAACAACAGAAGCAGTTTTTATTGCTATGGTATCGACTTGCTTTGGAAGCTGCTCACAGTTTAGCTCTTTGGGACTTTTTTTCCCTTAAAATAAGTTGTAGTTTTGGAGTAGGGCTCAAGATGGGTCTTGGAAAACACAGTGTCTGCTGCTAGCAGAAATTGTGAGTGCATTGGTGTACTCTCATGTCTCTTTGTCCCTCTCTGTAAAACAGTCAGTGATGCTGTTGACCTGCTTTGCAAGAATATTGGTGGCTGCTAATGAAGAGCTCTAGGAAAGAGCTGCCTGTTACCCTACACCAGTAATTTCCCTTAGTTTTGGACTGGCCTGTTTGGGCATGCAAAGGGCCCCTCCTCCAGAACATTCCATCTCCCCATCCTCACGGGACATGACAGCAAGGGCATGTTCTCCCCCAGCCCTACCCGTTGCTGTCTGACAGCCCAAAACATTGCCTAGGCCACTGGCTTGCCTGAGAAGAACACATGAACCTCTGTGAGCCCAGCTTTCTCCTTCTTCTCCCCAGACTTCTTTGGGCAGCAACAAAACATGCCATGCTGAAGACACTGCAAGTGTCAGTGATGGCTGTGAGGAAACAAACCAATGCCATTCACACACCACAGCTGCTCCTGCAGCTGTCTGCAAACTTCTTCAGTGCTGCAACACTAGGCCAGTTCTTTCTTTCAAAATTTGCTGCAGAGCCCTGGCAGCCAGGCACTTTTTTTTAGGCACTTTTTTTTCTATGAAACCTGAGATGCTGAAAAGCAGCTAGAGGCTTCTGCCAATCCTTCCCTTTCATCTCCTTGCTAAGGCTTCCTGCTTCCCACAATACTATTGCACTCATGTTCAAACTACCCCAGCTTAACTGGTTTCTGCTGCCAGCTCCCCAGAGGACTGGATAGTGCAGGGAAGGGATGAGAAGAAAAGGTTTATTTTCTATGCTGGGTTTTTTTCCTATGCTTGGTTTCTTTTTCTCTTGGAAAAGTGGCTGAAGCGATGATTATCAGGTGTGTGCTAGCAAAGGCTAGAAATCCTAGAAATCCTGTGCCATATCCTTTTCATGCTGTGAATCACTGACCTTGAGTAGAAAATAATCTGCTGATGCCTTAAGTTTTAGCTTTCATATTTTTCAGGTTCTGTACTGCCTTGGTGTGTAACTCTGCACTTCATATAAAGTGGTAGCAAGTTCTCTTCACAGGGTAGTTAGACAAAACAATCCTTTTCCAGCCTGAGAACCAAGGACATCGCTGCAGCTTTGGGCCCAAGAAGTGTAAACAACGACAAAGCAATCTCAGAGGACGGGACTTCATAACCTGAAGCTGTAATTGGACAATTAACCCCAAAATGTAAATGGACCAAAACTTATAGAAGTGTGAAAATGTGTGACCCGTTGTCCATCTTGGATAGAGCCATGGCCAGGCTCTTGTACTGCCCAAGGTGTGTCCTTTAAAGGCCTTTAAATAAACACCTACTTTATTCCTTTAACACTGTCTAGCCTCTGTTCCAGGTAGCCTCTCACAGGCATCACTGCTATTGAGCCACATTACAATGGAGCATATGCAATGTGGGCAGCTCTGCTGATATTTGTCTGTCTTTGTTTTACTATTTATATCTGTAATTGTCCTGAAGAGAGAAATTAATTACAGCCTGTCTCCTTATCCAGAGATTTTGTTCATATTACAAACCCCTGAAAGCACAACTCAAGCAGTTTCTGATTACCAGTGAAAGCCTCAAACTGGAATACAAGCTTCTTAATTAATCTCTCCCTCTTTCCCTCTTTTCAAATAATGATTTCATGATGTTTATGGGAAAAAAAGGAGAAGAAGAAAAAAGCATGAGTTAGAGATTGAGAGCAGAGAAACAATTTTCTTCCATATAGAAGATAATTGCAGGGGAGAAGCTGGAGGTAGATTCAGGCATCATATGTGGCATTTCTCCTTCTCTAGAGCAGTGATGGAAGCTGGACAATAAAAACTGAGCATCCCATTTGCACAGTCCTTCACGTCCACAAGGCTCTCAGGGTCTTCCACTTGCTGAAAAATCAGATATTTTCTACAGAAATGGGATTCAAACATTTATGCTTTGTGCAGATGAGTTAATGCACATGTGTCTGTCTGTTCAGTTGTCTGCCTTTCTTTTCCTCACTCCCCTGAGCTCACAGGGAAATTTTAGCTGATTTTAACTGGAATGACAGGCATAAATGAAAGGTTTCATAGAAAAAAAGAGGATGTCTGGGTAGAGGACATAGTCTCCATGTCCTAAATTATGGAAAGTTTGCAGGCTGAACTCACAGCTCATTAGACTCAAGACAGTCCATATGGATAGGAAACCTTTTAAATGTCCCAACCACAGAAAAAGTTTCAGTTGGAGTGACTTGACACAGGTCTCATTAGTTCCACTCGTCATCAACTATTCATTTCTTTCCTCCTTTCCTCCTGTTCCTCTTACAGGCTCCCAGCAGGTTTGCAGTACCTTTTAGGCCATCAGCAGTCCCCTCTCCAGGCACTGAATCCCCACCCTCTTTTCACTTCTTAATGGTGAATAGGGATGGGGAAGGAAAGAATTTCCACCTCTGCTCCTCCAACATCCACTCGTTCCTCTGGATGCTTAGGCAGAACAGAGGCTCTGTTTTCCCTGTTTCTCTTGTAATGATTTAAAAGGAAGAAACTATCCTTTGCTCTCACCTTCCTCTAAACTGCCCTTGAATGAGAGGATAACTATTTTTCTTTATGACTGTTACTTCCCAGGTGACTTCCCTCTTCCTATGTTACTACTAATCTGCTAATCTACAGCTGCTCACGGGGATGAGACCTTGTCAGGGCCCAAGGACAGCGATGGAGGTCATCAAGGGCCATTTATGGATTGCACAGCCAGCAAGGGGCCCAGGGAGCACCACTACCAAAACTCAAGCACATGCAGCTGGGGATGCTGGCAAAGGCAGCAGTCCTCGAGCCCCACCTGACCATCAAGCCTGTGGATGTGAGGCAGCACAGCAAGGGCAGGGACTCCCTGTGTCAGAGCAGTGCCAACAGCCTGGGGAACCTGCTTAAGGCTGCTGGGGTGGCTGAGGAGAGTAGTTTAAGCTGTATCACTCTGTCTTGCTGGGGGGCTCACCATTTGACTGCTTGCTTTGGAAGGCAAGCCTGTGATGGAGTGCCTCCTAAGGGGTTCCCATACAAAGCCCTGCTCAGCTCTCAGATAAGCAGCTTGTATCTGAAGGCAGTGTTTATGTTGGAGTTAATTCCTCTCCCTTAGAGGTTATGGAGGGATTTGAGCAGTTTATTCTCAGAAGAAGCGAGGGAGAGTCTCTCCCCATGGTGATCCCTGTGGGAGCCCTGAAAGAAGCTGGGTGCTTCCTGTCATGCACCTGTCTGATCTCCAAGTCAGAGAAAGCTGCACAGCTACAGGTAAGGAAAATGAATCCTCTGGTTTTGGAAAGGAAAGTGAAGCTCACTGTTAATTAAAGCAGGAAGTATAATTATTTCTGTTAGGATAGTGTAGATGGGACCCCACATGAGATCTTGTCCTAGCTGTAGAGTGGATTAGGAAGAAAACAAACAAGCATGTTGGGAAAAGCAAAGATTGCTCATTATCAGCATTTCCTAGAAGACTGTCAGAGCAGATCATGAGACCCACAGGCATGTCAGAAGAAACCAGATGCATAAGTATTATAAGTCATCTTCTTAGATGATGGAAAACTCACTGGATGTATACTTGTTACCTTGTTTTCCCACAGAAACAAAGTTAATTTAAAAAAAATCTAATAAAACTATCAGGTTCCAGTCCTTCTCCCTTCTCATGAGTGGCTTCTGAAGAGGCTGATTGTGAGACCAGCCAGGCTGGACAAAGAGGGTCAGAAACTTTCACGTCCCAGCAAGTCAATGAACAAAAGCTGTCTGAGTGGTGAATACTTGAATAGCACAGCTGAAAAAAAATTATTCAAGAGTGAGCTCAGCACTCCCAGAGATTAGAGGATCCACAAGGAATCAGGTATACCTGAGTATACCCCAACCATAAGACTTTGAGGTGGAACTTGTCACACCAAAAAGCACAAAAAAGACACTATGCTGTGTTGGTGCTCACAGCTCACAGCACCTTTCCTCCTGCCAGGTCCCTCCTGGAGAGCCCTCTTTTGACAACAGGGCTGAAGTCTCAGCACTTGTCCATCTGTGCCTGCCTGCTGAAACAAGAGGAAAACCTCCACAAAAGGAGGGGAAGGAAAGAAGAAGAGGACAGGTAGGAGTCAGCTATCTAGGAGAGCTAAATTAGACCCAGAAGGCCCAGTCAGTAACTACTGAAAAGGAATGAGCATCACACAGCTGTGAAAGTGTGCTCAGCTTTTCTGACAGATGTTTCTGACAGATGTGTTCAATACCCCACATCTCACCTCACTTGGCTTCCCTCTCATCTGTCAGCAGGGATGTTGGTTCATGCACACACAAGCAGATGTGCACCCTTTGTTGTCTGATGGTGCTTTTTATCCATCCCCAGGAGTCAGACCTTTGAGAATAGACACCAAAAGAAGGAGGACTTACCACAGCTGACCTATGAGCTGCCTTACCTTGAAATGCAACTCAACCTATATGATACTGGGCAGGGAAGGTAGAGCTGGCTTCTATAAAAAACAAATACTGTGGTGAATGCTCCAGCAGCAGTGTTATCAGGTGAGATAACAAGGGCTGCCCAAACATAGTGGAAAACACAACATGAAATCTTTCATGTATCAGTTATCCTCTTTGAGTTGACATGGAAGGACAACCTATCTTTCTTCTCTGAACCCATCTTGAGCTGAGAAACAGAAGGAAAAAGGCATCTTCCTTGAATAGAAGGAAGCATCCTTCCACTACAATGCACACTTGCAGGCCAAGAAAGCTAACCTTATCTTGGGCCACATAAAGAGCAGTGTGGCAGCAGGACATGGGAGGAGATTCTGCCCCTCTGCTCTGCTGTGGTCCCACCTGGAGTGCTGCATCCAGCTCTGGGGCACCCAATGTAAGAAGGAACATGTACCTGTTGGAGCAAGTCCAGAGGAGGCTAAAGATGATCAGAGAGATGGAGCACTGCTCCTATGAAGACAGGCTGAGAGAGTTGGGATTGTTCAGACTGGAGAAGAGAAGGCTCTGGGGAGATCTTATTGCACCTGTAAGTATTTAAAGGGGCTACAAGAGAGCTAAAGAGGGACTTTTTGCAGGGTCATGTAGTGGTAGGACAAGGGCTAATGTCTTTAAATTGAAAGAGGGTACAAATAGATTAGATACTAGGAAAAAATTACTGTGAGAGTGGTGAGGCAGTGGAACAGGCTGTCCACAGAAACAGTGGATGCTCCATCACTGGAGGTGTTCAAGGCCAGGTTGGATGGGGTTTTAAACAACCTGGTCTAGTAGAAGGTGTCCCTGCCCATGGCAGGGAGGTTGGAATGAGATGAGTGCCTTCTAACACAAACAACTACGATTCTATGATCTTTTAAGCTCTACGATCTGACAAGGACTAGAACAACTGAATAAACATAGAGCCACACAATGAGCTTCTTAGAGCCTGCTTTTCAGAGCAGGATTGCACTTGAAGGCAAACCTCATGGAGTTCTGCAGACCTGACAGTGCAGCTATTCGAATGCAATATGTGATGTTGTTTATAACCTGCAGAGTGGCTGAGCTGTGTGGTATGTGTTGCATTTGAATGCATTACATTGCACTGCTAACTTAATTTCTTTCTGATGTGTGGTCAGAAAATGATTCATAAATACACTATCAAAAATGCTGTCATGAGCTATTCTGTATGTTAAGTAAGTTGGGCTGAAGTGGACAAAAATCATCCCTATGATCAAAGCTTTTAAAGTTCAAATAGTTATTTAACCATGTTTCCTAGGAAGCTCTTGCTTTCACATTGATAATAAACTGTTATGCTGAGGCCCTCAAGGAGCAGCAATCAGGCTTGAAATCATAGGCAATGTTTCTTTTTGTGTTGGTACATTCTGTACAGTGAGAAGATTTCAACTTGACACGTGTGTTGCTTCGCACTTCAGCACTCACTACTTCAGTGTCACTCCTCACCCTCTGTCTAGTTCCCTGTTCCAACAACCAGCCTGGCATCCTGCTTCATATGGCACTTAGACCTGTCACCTTTTTCCACTCATTGTGACATTTCCCTTCCTTCCCACAATGCTGTTGCACATGCCAGTGTTGTCTGCTTGACTGTATGAATTTGGAGAGACTGTAACAGGTGCTGATGTACGCCAAACTTCAGAAAATTTGTCTGTGCTCTTTTAACCCCATTTGGAGGTCTTCAGTGATGTGCAAGATGGCAGATCCTCAAAGTTATTAATCCTCTGACACCTAATGTGGTATTTAAGCAGCTAAAAACCAATAAGGACCAGAAGCATTATCCTTTTGCACTCTTATAAATCTTTTTGTATGCTTACTCATAATGTGGGCTTCCAGGCTGTCCTAGACTTGCACCTTTTATAAATCAATTCCCTGCAGGTTTGCAGAACTAAAGACCTGAGTCAATGAATCAACAGCTTGTTTTTCTTAACAATTCCAACAATTTTCTTAAAATTCCAGTTAGAAGGAGGAGTCTACACAGACCCCTGTCTGAGTATTCTGTAAAGCTTTGAAATATTAAATCAAAAGCCCTTCTAAATTCAGCACTTCCCTTGTCTCCTCTTTTCCCTTTGAGTGGAGGAGGGACATATAATACAGCATAGTCCTGCAGCAGGAAGAGTTTGTGGCTAGCAGTTGGATAAGCCTCCACTAGCCACAAACTAAGGGGTCCAAGGCCTGAAGCAGAGAGAACTGGTTTGACTTTTGAACATAGTCCAGCTTTGTTTTATCAACAACTATTTGTACAAAGCTCACAATCGAAGCAGCACAGGCATCAACAAAGTAGTTCAACCACTGGTTTGATCCTGAGGCACTGACACAGGCAAAGCAGGAGGTACCAGCCTGAGAGCTTGCCTTCGGGACTGGCCTTTTGCACCATCCAGATGGGACTCACGGGGGTGCTCTGTGTATGCCAGGTGAGTTGCCATGCTGGAGGGAGTCCATGCAAAGGTTGTTTGTGGTGGGACTCTGCCAGTCAGTCCTCTTCCAAGCTGGTCCTGCACAGCAGCGCAAACCCCAGAAATTTCCACAGCAGTGGGAGGTGAGGATATGGTGACAACCTGCAGTTGCTCAGGGGAAAGCACATTGGGGGCCTCCAAATTGTGGGAGACATGGAAAGAACTGGGCTGAGAAACACAGGCTGTCATTGGAGTCCTTGCAGTTCTGAAGGGACATCCACATGTTGGCAAACACACCTGTTAATCCTGGAAACACTGGGGATGCCACTGGGAAGGAATGCCACTGAGACAGCAGGATCACTGTGGTGCCAAATGTGATAGGGGCTTCATTTTTGCTCATGACAATGTCCTGAGATGTGAGATTCTTCTGGACCAGCACTCTCTGGAGACAGAAAGCTGACATCATGCAAACTCCTCATGCCTGTCTCCACCCAAAGTCCTTATCAGATGTGCCAGACCTGGCTGTTTCTGTGTTACACTTTTCCTTTTGTAGCTTGGTCCATGCAACTCAGTTCTCAGCTACCTCATCCCCTGTTTTATTCAAACCTGGTAGTATCTGCACAGCAGTGACAGTACTTCTAATTTTGCTCCCATGTATTTTAATTCTGAGCACAGATTCCCACAAACTATTTCCAGTCCTACCCTCCCTTTCCTTTTCCCTGCAAAACCAGGTTATGCTGCAACAGAAAAGCATTCCACCTCAGTCAAAGATCAACTTCTTGTCATAAAGGGAGTAACTGTGGTCGCAAGGCATCTCCCAAGGCCCCGGTTCAGCAGTTTGTCTCTGATCAGCAAAACATTTAAGCACATGTTTACCTGCAGGCTGATGATTATATCCCTTAGACTTGCCAGAGCCATGCTTTTCTGTGTCTGGCTTATGCACCCCTAGAGACTCATGAACTACTTCTAAGGGGGCCTGAAAGGTACTTAGGAAGAGCAAGCTTCTCACTAAGAGGCTTGTTTGCTACAGAGAAGGTCCAGACTCTTGCTTAGGGAATTTAGAGACCAAGGACCACTGCTTGAGAGCAGGACAGGTCTGACAGGGTCAGGCCATGGGCTTGAACAAAGGGCTGAGATCCCACCCCCTCTAGGTATGTCTTCATGGTATCTTGCAAACCAATGCCAACTTGCTCTGAAGCCAATCTGACAGGATGCCATCAGCTCCAGACCAAACCTGGAGCAGTGGCGGTGAGCACAGGGCTGAGTCTCAGCTAAGACACTGAGATGAGGGACAGGCATTAACAAAAGCCTCCAGTTTGGGGCTTGTGTCAGCTGGTTTGGAGCAAAATCAGGGCATACATGTGACTGCCTGAAAAATATCTTACAGATACTTCCTTAGACTGAAAGCTGTGGAAAGCTTGGTGATTCTTATCCTCTCCATCATCTGGACAAAAATGACATGAACTGCCCATTTTTTTCTGGGATAAGGCTGTGTCAGGTTCTTTTCTCACAAAGATGATCATGAATAGGCACCTGATTTCAGCCCTGGGGGAACTGTGCCCATTTCTGCCCTTGCTTCATCCCCCCATGCAGCCATAGCAAAATAAAGAAGCTCACAAGTGGTGAATAACCTGGGCCCATCCAATCTTACAAAGTAAATGTCCCATGTCTGCCCTTTATCGATCCATCTGCAAATGTGCATATGAAAGTAAGTAATTTGTGCTGAGATTTACTAAAAATATATCTAACTCACCTTGTGTTTTACCTGGCCATTCAAATTACTTTCAGAAATCTATGATGTGCATTATCATTTTTATTTTCAGCACAAAGGGGATTTTCTTTCCCAGCCAGTCAAGTTACTGCCTACTTTTATACAATAAATTGCTATAAATTAAGTTAGCAGCAGTATAAACAGAGGAAATAGATCCCTGTCTCTGTAGTGGCAGCTGACAGCATTATGGAAATGTAGAATGTCTATTTCTAAGTTTATTCTAATGCTGATGAGTTTGCACTGATGTTCATCTCTCTCATTTCTCATTTTATCACCTCTAATGCAGTGATTTCCCCCCTGCAAGCTTCTCTTTCCTGAGGCTTGATTTAGTAAAATAAATCCTAAATGCTAATTTAAAAATGAGCTGTAGAAAAATGCTTTGAGTTGGCATAGTAGGTACCACTTAGGCTTTTGTTTGAATAGCAAAACTTTGTTTCAAAATAATAAAAGTTGCTGCAATTGAATGCATTCAGTCCAATAAAAATACAATCCATTTTCCCCTTGAAATATGCTCATAATAAAACAGAGCATGTATTTTTGTTTTAAATCCATTTCAAAATTTCAACCCCTGCTGAAGGACAGCATGGAGCAAGTGAAGTAGGAGAGAGAATAAGAAAGAAATTTGTAGCCCAAAATGTGTTTTTGGGTGTGCAAACACATAGAATGGTCTACTTTTCTACTTACCTTTCCACAACTCTGGCTGTGTAAAGAAGGCCACAAAAATGCATGGATTAGTACCAGTTTGAAGGATTCTTTTCACCCCCAAATTGTAATAGGAACTGGTGGGAATAAGAAATAAGCCCTTAATCTTGTGAGAGTTTCCAGATGCACCAACCCCCAGTATCAATTTAGAAAAAGAAATCAGTAGTTTCATAAATTACAGAGGAGGTGACCTTGGAAGAATCTCCATCCAGAACTATGTTTGATGACCCTCAGTTTTGAAAACACCATTTGCCTTTTTGCAGAGCACAGCAGCACTTTTTTGACTTTATGAGACTTGGAGAAGGTGATCTTAAAATCTGTGACAAGAGCCAAGAGCCATGTCCTTCCCAGTACATTTGAACACAGTTGCCTTGGTCCATTTCCAGACCTAAAACTCCATTGAAAAGAGATTTTTTATGAGGAATAAAAGTGTGGGTTGGTTTTTGGTTGAGGGAGGGGGTGGGGGGAGGATCTGTTGAAAAACGCATGCCAGAAGAATCACAATAACCTTTCATTCATGCCCCTGCCCTGGAGTTCAGCTTGTCATTGAAGCAGACAGGGAAGGAACTACTGAACCCACAAAGACCAGATTTCAACCACCAGAGGAAACTTTCTCCTGTTTTTTTTTAACACTGACATCTGAAGGGTTCCTGGAGACTGCTTAAGTTTGGTGAGATTTCTTTGGAAAGCAAGCAAAACCACCACCAACCAGGCTGTGCACCCATTCATCACACTGCTATGGAGCCTCAGAGTCTAATGGTTGTAGCTGGGGAATTGACTGGAATTATTCCTTTTCCCAGGAAATTCCTGAGTTGGGAAACTTGAAGATTGTTCAAGACCAAAATTATTCTGATTTTTTTTAATTCTCCAGTGCATTTCTCTCCTCTTAGCATTTTGCTTTTAGCATTTTGTTGAGCAAAGCCAATTGCATCAGTGCAACAACAACAAATAGTGCCATTAACAAATTCCTGTTATCTAGTTTCATACCTGAGCCATGGAGTCAACCTCTGTTGGTTCCAGGGATATTCTCTGCTCTCAGCCAAAGCTAAGTTAGTTACCTTGCACTGCCTTGGAAGCATATAACATATCATAACAACACAGCCATTAGCATGTGTATATACCAGTGTCTGCAAGCTACAGATTGGGGCAAATTCAGAGAAAAACAAGGAATCTGAAGAAAAAATAGGGAATCACCCATTAAAACCAAGTCTTTGTGAAGGCACCAAATGGAGAACACAAATATCTTGCTGAGGAAGAGGCAAGTATTTTCCCGGTAGGCATAGCTGCCCTTGCGTACCCTGCAAAGCTGGGAACTGGCTACAAGGAACACCCCAGAGCACACAGCTGTGACCAGGAGTTCAGGGCAACAGGAGAGCAGAAATGGCACTGCTGCCATCTAGTGATTTTTATAACCATTTGAGCTTAAGGGAAGATGCTGTAAATCTTGGCAGTAGCACTAGCTTAGCAGTGCAGAATAATACAGACATAAACTGTGAATAACCTGCGGTAAAGAGAGGAATATGGTGAAAAATACAGTGCTGGATGTCTTCAGCACATAATGAAAATAATGTTGTGTCGATCCACGTTCAGCCCAAAAGATATTGCTGAGACATGACCGCTAGCAATGACCAGGCAGGAACATTTAAGAAATGATGTATTTGACATGTATATGATCATTTTTCTCCCATGAGCATTACTTGACAGGTTCTCAAAATTCAAATTCGATTTCTGTTCTGGAATATGGCAGGACTCTGCTTTCCAGAATGGAAGAGTTTTTTAAAAAGTGTATTTTCAACTACAGTAATTACACTAGAATTAACACAGAAATTTCCACCCTTGTTTAAAATTGTGCTCCTGTACTCCAAGAAACCTGAAAGCAGGGATTTCCACTGCCTCTTTTTGTCATTAGCACAAAGCTTCATTTAACCAGTCATTTCCCTCTCCACTAAGCTCTCCTTTCTCCTTGTTTCAAAAAAAATCCTCAGTGGTGTACATTTTCCATCCCTTCTCCATCTTTTCACTGATGTTTTAATCTTTCTTTATATGGGAGTTTTTCCATGCATAATCTCATCCCAGCAGTCAGACTAAAACACACTCTTCTCCTTTGGACTAGATCTAAATTGAACTGAAAACTCCTGCTGAAGACATAGCACCAATTTGCATAATAGCACTGCAATATCCCACACACCATACTTGGTGCATTTTGCTTCTCTTTAACCACTAATTTTGTCCGAGCACAGAACTATTCATTTGTTGAATGCGCTGAAAATATGCAAACGCACTTAATAGAAATGGAAGAATCTCTGTTATTTTTCTCCTTGTTAGGGCTTAGACACTGTCCCATCCTCCCACCTATCAGAGCTTGTAATTTACCAGTGCTGTTTCCAGGACAAATGTGTCTTAAGAGTCATAAATTTTAGCTTAGTAATAGGATTGCTAAATGCAAATATAGGATGATCCAAATAAATATATAGAGATTTTAGCCCAGCCTCACTCATTTTACTAGAACATTGCTATGGGGGTGTTTTGAGCCGTGCTAATTTGCGAATTTCTTGGTAATAATCATCTTTTCTTCAGGTTCCTTCAACTGGAAACTAATGCATTTCAAGGAGGAAAATGTGAAGAAAACAGCAACAACTGAAATAGACTCAGTGGGGGAGGTTTTCAGATTTGGTTTTTATTTGGTCATTTATTTCTTCAGAAAAAGCAAGCAGCTCAACTAAATAAAAAATAAAACTCCTTGCTTATGAAATCTAGCAGACAATACAATGCTCTCGAGTGATGTGGTAAATGCTTCCATTATCTAAGACATTTAACCATGAATTGAATCCAGGACTGTAAAACATCCCATTCTTTCTGTGTTCAAAGTGCAGCACCAATACTCAACAGCCTTCCCTGGCTGGTACTGTCAAGAAAAGAAAGGAATTATGACTGGGGTATACACTGATATCATCTCTCAGCTTCTCTCTTTATAAGTACACTGTTATATCCTGCATAGGAACAAACAACAGGTTTTGTGTAGGTTTTTTTTACATTCCCCCATTCTGAAGTCATGACTGAAACCCACCAAAATCTTCCCTAGGTCTCTCACCAAAATAAATGAGGGGCACACAGATCCATGTGCCTTATTTGGGACCAGCACTTCTTGAGAGAACAATTTATCTCCCTTGTGTACAAGTGATCAGTACACAGCCCAGGCACGTGATAAGGATTTGAGAATCACTGGGAGGTTGGTCAAAACTGCTTCTCAGACTGTCACAGCTTCAGCATCCTCAGACAATATTGAAAATCCTCAACTTTCACCTGGAGAATAATTGATGAAAGAAAAGAAGAAATTTCAAAATGTTGTTGCATGGTGCAGTGAGCAATGAGCTGAAGGAGCTTCCACTCTGATTCATCTTGAAGCACCTTAACTTCTTCTGAAGGTTTCTGATGTGCATTACAAAGAAAATGTTCTCATTTCAAGTGTATCCCACATTTGTACTTATGCTTCAGACCAATACTGTTTTCACACAAAAATTTTAAGCTCAGCTTTATGACTCTTCTGTCTGCTTGGTGCAAAGCACAGCTAAAATTCATTTTATAGAGGCCTTTCATTCCTCCATCTTTCCCAGCATGAGCTCAGCCACAGCCTAGACTGCAGAATTCCCCATTAGATAGTTCTCTTGCACCAGGTTGCGATGCCACAGGCCATTATTTTTAGATTCTCCTGCAACCCAGAAAAGTGAGCTTGATTTAATTTTATTTCACTTTGTGGCACAGTGAGAGGTGAGGCTTCTTTAAGCAAGTTTGCAAACAAACTACAGTTCGATCACAAAAAACAGGCACTACATCACTGACCAGCTATATTTACCCCCATACCAAGGGCTAACTGCTTTTACAAATTTGGGGAAAGAGGGGTTGATGTCTCCATGCAGTACAGTTTTTCTTTCCTTTGAGCGACATATTCTATTTGCAAAATGAGAATGAGTGCAGGTATGACAGCTCTCTATAAATACTTCTGAGCAAAAACAGCAACAAAAGGCAATAATTATATTAGCTAAAATAAGATGTTGGCACAAGAACAAATGAATGCAAGCTAACCATGTATACATTTAAGCTGGTAATTAGGAGATGTTTCCTAACCATCAGACAAAAGAGTCTCTGGAACAGTCTCCCAGTGAGCATTGTGGAGGAATGAGACTTGATTACCTTAAAGATAAATATTGATCAGTTTACAATAAGGGATTGAATGACAGTGGGCCTACAATAGCAGGGAACAGCACCTGATGACCCAGATCATGTTGTCTTATTCAGTGACCCTGAAAGCACTGAAAATTACCTGTTATGTAAAACACATAAAATGTCCTGCAACACCACTAACTTCTCCCAACATATACCACTCTGCAATTCATAACATTTGTTATTCCTCACCTCTCATCACATCAGTACATGTCCTTGCCTTTACTGTGACTCCAACCTTGGTGAGTCTGGAGCTCTTTCCACATGTCACCTCTTGCCCATATTTTTGCAGCAGCTCCATAGACCATGGCACATTACAGTCACAAGTTTGGCATCACCCAGCTGGCATCTCAAGAATTTTGCAGGCAGCACTGTCCTGTTGCCAGCCTCTGCAAACTCCACTGCCACTTTCTAGCTGTTCAGGTAACAGTGAAATCTCCTGCTTTTACCAAAAGTTCTGATCTCCAGCAATGGCATCTGTAGCCAGAAGAAGAGGCAATATGCAGGCTTGGTCCACAGAAATAGCCATGAGCCATCTACATTATCTGGAGAGAAATATTAGTAATATGGTAATTTCTGCCACCCAATACAGAACAGATGTCAATGCTCTGAATCTGTCATAAACAGAAAGCTGCAGGAATGAAGCACCCCAGAGTTACAGGCTTTTTTTCCTAAAGGTGAAGGATCATGATACAATGCCTATAAAGAAGAGCAGGTCAGTCTGACCTGTACAGAAGAGGACTATAATGGAATCAAGGTATGAGAGGAGGAATTTAAAGGAATTAACAGATTCAAGGGCAAAAAAGGAAAATGCAAACCAAGAATACAGATAGAGTTGAATGCCTGCTGTTTTATGGGACCAGGGCTGTGAGCAGACACCAAGGTTTCCAGGGAACAGGCATGGAGGATGACCTCAGTGCTGAAAGAAATGCAGTAGGCTTTGCATGGCTCTGTGAAACTCAGATTAAACCAATTCTACCTCTCTGGCAGGTGATGAGAAAGGAGACAGTAAAATCAGTGAAAAGAGGTAAATTCAATGCTGACTGATTGCTTGCATTTAGTCTTTTCTTTTTGTGTATCAGCCCAGTATAGTCCTTTCCCCTTTGCATAAACACTTCCAGGAACAGGCTCTTCCTCTCCAGACCCACAAATCCTACTGTAGTTCACTGTACTTTTTCCCTACCAGATCGACATGACCTCTCATCTCACCTTAGCTCTCTCGGCATGAATACAGAGGGTGCAGCACGAGTTCCCACTGTGACAGATGCTGTGGCTCTGGGGAACATTCAGGCTGCTGTATTGACTTTATAAATGAATGCACACACCTTTGTGGTTTCATTAATGACTGAACTGAAAGATGAAGAGGCATGAAAATGAATGCATCCTACAAAAAAGCAAAGACAAATGGGAAGTAATTTAAATAAAGTCTCAACACCAAAATAATGCACATAACCAATTTTTTGAAGTTTTGATTCTTTAAGGAAGCAAGTCCTTGTATCCAAAGGAGTCACCAGCATTGTTTATAAATAAGACTAAGGAAATTATATGGGTGAGGCAATTGGCAAACAAGCAAGCAAGGTTCATTACACCTAAAGTCACTGTGACATCCTGGTCACTTCCTCCACTTTCCTGTTTAAGGGCAGCTTGGTGGCTGGTAACACACAAGTTTTGTAATGTGCACAGAGAAGAGTAATGCTGTCTGTGCAAAACAAGCAACAAGACTAACAAGTGCTATAAGAGTAGCACTGCCTGTGTGCTGCTTTTCTTCGATAGGTGGAGAGCAGAGGTTTTATACCAGGTCCCATTCCAGTTAATGCCAAAGAATCTCGGAATCTAGGGAAAAATATAAGAAACTGGGACAGGAGTGAAAAGAAATTTATGAGTTGCAAAACTGTGACAGGTAAAATTGATAATTGTTCACACAGCTCTGAGTGCTGAATTTAATTCACTACCTAACTTGGTTGTAAGCTTGTACTCATGTTATTATTATTCATTCCTCTTATACTCATTGCACTTGAGACACCACAAAACTAAGTACTAAAACCCAATGAAACAAAAGAGGACTACTAAATCTAGCAGCTTGGACTGTTGTTCAGTCAGGAGAAAATAAGCAGACGAGGATGCATGGTGGAAATAAAGTGGGGAAAGCAAGGCCTGATTGGGTGGCTCCGTGGGCAGTAACTCCTTAGTACATAACTAATCTTGCATTAAGCATGGGGAACTATACACACATCCTAAAATGTTCTGCACTGCCAAGAGCATATTATACAATATGTAACTCACAGCCAAGAGGACACCTGAGGGAACATACCATGTACCCTTTTGCAGTTTCTTTCCCAGGAATGTAGGCAAAAGAACGCAAAATGCTCTAAGCAAAAGGAATAAGCAATATTCTCACAACAGTCTGAGACTGACTGAAGCTGCACTTCAGGTCTTAAAAGCTACAGGGACTGTTTGATTTTTCTGATTCCCTCGCTACAACCTCTTATGTTCCAGAGTACAAAGAAACAATTCTGTCAAGTATTAAGGATTTGAAGGGGTTGTGACTCTCTTAAATTTGCTGTTGGCATTCTGACATTTTCTGTACCTGACCTGTTTAATCTAGGTGTATAGTCTAAAGAAATTTCTGTATTTTCTAGAAGAGCGAAAGGCTAAGCTGTCTGAAAGCACCCAAAAAATGCCAGTGTTTTGTGTTGGCTGGTTCCTTTTATGAGCTCTTAAGAATGAGAATGATTGAAATTAATTTTTCTGAGCATTTCTTTGCTGATGAGAAGTGCAGTAGAAGGCACTGTATGTTATTGTTGTTACTGTTACAATTCCTATTATTATTACTATTATGTTTGTTCTGTGGGAGGAAAGAAACTTGGATGGGTCTCAACAGGGGAAGTCTGAATGATTGGTGCTTCAGTGGCTTCATGTGCAAGTATCCTGCTAGATGCTCATTTTTGCAAATTCACCTGCAAATTCATTCTCTCTCATACACACACAGGCCCTGACACAATATAATACCTATGAACCATCCAGCACTAAAAACATTAAACTGCAGGGGAGCTCAAATGCTTTCTCTTTCTAGGGTGCAGGATATTAAACATACCATCCCCACACATTTACTACCTATCATTACCAAATGCTTGCTATCATCAAATACCAGGCTAATTTAAGCTCTCAATTTTCAAAGCAATCTGAATCCCTGTTTCTTTGAGCTGCACATAGCCTCTCCCAGCCATGCTCATGACTTCTTCTGATATGCTCCCTTTCTGCCTCCATCTGACCTATAGGCCAGGAGCTCCCAGGAGGTTTCTGTTATGTCCATAGATGTTTTTGTACAGTCTGCAACACGAGCAAGAAAGCTGAAGACCATAAAAACTCAGGAACTGTGATTTTGTTGTGCTGTGCACTGTCAAATGGGGTATGAATCCACCACTGGGACCCCTAGAAACATCATCAATAAGCAGAAGAAAAGGAGCAGGTAATGTCAGGTTCAGCTCTGGCAAGATCCTGGTCATAAATTTGCAGAGGCACTTGTCCACCTTGGTGATTCCTCCCACGGTTACGGTCTGGAGGGCAAGGAGTGATTTTGGTTTCACCCGTAGCACACGTGTACATGCATGAGAACATCTGCACAGGCTTTGTGCTCAGCCTAGGGGCTGGTGAGTTTTTACCCTGATGTGTTACAGTTGCTGCTCTTGCAGATATTGATCTGTGTGTACAGGCTGTACCCCTCACTTTGGATCAAACTACACTTTCATACAGCATAACAGGCATAGGCCTCTATCTTCAAATTCCTCTAGGTCCTACTGGACTGCACATAATTACTGTCATCATTCTGTACTTGTTAGGACACAAAAGTATCAGCAGGACCAGAAGGCAGATCTGTAGGGGCTGGGAATGGCCTGTCTGTGATGGGTCAGGTCTAACCTCAGGCATGGCTGGGAACCATAGTCTGCAGACAGCATGTGACTGTGAGCAGCCTCTGTCAAAGAGTCACAGGGATATCTGCTGGCATCTAAATAAAAAGACAGCTCTTGCATCAGTGGAGATTATGGGATTTAAGGAAACAGTGAAATGAGGTTTCAACAGGTCAGAGAGAAGAAGGGTTAACCTAGAGGGAAAAAGGATTCTTTTCTGACCTGGCTGTTTCCTGAGCTTTTTTTTTTTAACCTCTGTCTTGAAGCCTTTGCAATAATGAATGAGCCCTTTAGAAGATGCTGGGGGCAATTTGCATTTCTCTTGGCTGCCACCTTTGCCAATCGTTAAGAATGGGTGCGAGGGCTGCGTGATGCCTTCACAGGCAGTAGTCCCGAGTGTGCTGTTCAGTCGTGCTTATCTCTGCCCCAGCTGGCCCCGCATCCCCATCTGTGCAGTGCATCCACTCAGTTCCTCGGGGAATCTGATAGTCTTGAGGGAGATGTGCCCATTCCTGTGCGTGTGTGACTAATCTCGTGGAAGTGCAGGCTCTGCAACTGCTTAATAACAGGATTTCACGCTTTCCCACTGACCCACCGCGGTAGCAACAAGCAGCCAACAACCAGCCCGGGCTGCGAGCGCAGCCAGCTCAGTCTATTACAGAGACGGGCAAGGGAGGGGAAGATGTGCCGGGACCGCGCAGCACCCGCGCACACCAAGAGCAGGCTGCGCCAAGCCAGGGCGTTCGGTGGGCACCCCTCCACTGGTGGCGGTCGGGCTCAGAGCCGGGGCCGGGCACGATGTCCCGCTCGTGTGCCACCCGTGTGTCGCACGGCTCCGCGGGGACACGCCCGCTCCGGGGGAGCCGCGCCGGCGATCGATGCGCTCGGCAAGCCGGCGCCCCGCCCCGCCCCGCGGGTGCCG